>JAQQSZ010008673.1:0-12980 GCA_028646595.1 Phalanger gymnotis
GTTCATGTTTTTCTTGGAGGCTTTTGATGTAGTCTGTTTGACTTTGTTGACTTCTTCTGGCTGTATATTATGGTCTTCTTTGTCACCAAAGAGAGATTCTAGAGTCTGAGTCTGAATCTGCATCTGTTTCTGCTGCCTGGCCATGTTCCCAGCCAATTTACTTGACCCTTGAGTTTTTCATCAGGGTATGACTGCTTGTAGAGTATGGAGTACTTTGTCCTAAGCTTGAAGGGCTGCTCTGTTGTTTTCAGAGTTATTTCTACACAGCAAGCTCTGCCACACCAGCGCTACTCCTCCCCCAAGAACTGCCAACCTGGACCGGACTCAGATCTAAGCTGGTTCTGCACTCCCGCTCAGATCCGCCACTTAATTCCTCCCACCAGGTGGGCCTGGGGCTAGAAGCAACTGCAGCTGTAGTTCTGTAAGCAGCCTTAGAGCTGCATCAGCTCTGCTGCCCCTGGGGTGGTGGCTGAACCCCGAACTCCTTTCACTCTGTCCCAGCAGCTTTTCCCACTAACCTCTGTTGTCTTTGGTGTTTGTGTGTTGACAAGTCTGGTAACTCCACAGCTCACTGATTCAGGGCAATAGGGCCTATTCTGCCAGGCTCCCAGTTTGGTTGGTCCGGCTCATGCTGGGCTCTGCTCTACTCCTCTCCCAGTTCTGTGTGATAGATCTTACCCAGCGACCATCCCAGCTGCCCTGGGCTGGAGCCCTGCTTCCCTCTGCTATTTCATGGGTTCTGTAGTTATAGAATTTGTTCAGAGCCATTTTTATAGGTGTTTGGAGGAACCTGCAGGGGAGCTCACTCAAGCCTCTGCTTTCCAGCTTGTATAATTTTTGATGTCCCATTATCTATAATATTTAACCTTCCTGTGGATGCTCCAGAGGCTCTCAGAAGTTACTAAGCTTCAACAATTCACCTTTGAATATATCCATTAATTTTGTGAGCATTTTAATGTATTCATTAACCTCCCAGATGTCTTTTCTGTCCTCCTTGATCTATCTCTTACCCTTTGTTTCAGTTTTCCCAAGATTATAAAAAGTTTTTCTTTGTTCCACTTATTAAGAGATTCTTTATGTCCAGACCAGACTTGGAGTATGTGGTGACAGGGATGGGCTGTAGCCAGCTCCTGATGGCTCATAAGAGCAGATTGTTAAATTTTTAGTGTAACCATTTACATCTTGGAAATCAGCCAGGGCTATGAATCAAAGCTTGATTTATTGTTTTATTGATTGTCAAGACTTAATAAAATTATAATAATGCAGATTAAAATTAAAAGTGTGATGTGGGTACATTTGTCAGTGAGGGGGCGGCTATTAAACACTTATCAGCATACCACTGAGTGTAAGTATCTCCCAAGTGAATATATCTAATCATAGAAAACATGCCTTGATGACACAGAGTTATGGAAGATTATTTCTGTGGCATATTCACACAACCAGTATGGAGACTTTCAAATAGCAAGATCCTCTCACAGGGAGGATGGAAAGAAAAGAGTTTGGCATGTTTTTAGAACTTGTAGAGATCTTTGCTCTGATGGAACAGAGGAAAGAGAAATACTGGAATTGACTTTATTTAATTGCACTGAAGCTGGTTCATGTGGCATGGCACACATGGTCAGTCCTAACTCCAGCTCTATCTCTTCCCACTTTGTTCTAAGTTCACAATTTTTCAGGTCTCTTTGTAGGCCCCCCCCACCCAGTGCTTCAAGGGTGATCTCAATTCTTGCTGTTCTGCTCATGCCTGCCTAGTTACCATAAGTGAGGAACTGAGTGAGGTATCTGTAAAGTCAATGGGGAATCAGATCTTCCCTGATCATCAATAGGTTTCATGTGGAGCCCATTAAGGGAAGCTTTCTAGCTTGTAGGAAGGCTTGCACACTTTTTGTTAATTTCTAATTGGGCACTGAATCAGGAGGATTCTGGCTCTAAGCCTGTTAGCTGAAAGAGTATACATTGAGAGGTGAGCTTTTTGCTTTGGGGGCTTACTCATGAGAAAGATGTTGTGATTCCCTGGTTGAGACTCTGAATGGCCGTATGTTCAGAGCTCCCCACCTTCTCAGAGGTAAAAGCTCTCTCAGTACGGTGGTGGATATAAAGCTTTGATTCAGCCAGTAGAGTTCTGCCTGTTGGTCTTTATTTCTCTTCTCTATATTTCCTTTGTTTGTATTTTATGTGATTAAAAAAGAAAGATTATTGACCCCTGAAACAGCTATCTTTCCTTAGTAAAGCAGATAAAAGAACCTGCACTAGCAGCCATGCTGGGTATGCCAGTGTGGTTGCTGTTACTATATCCTACCCTTCTTCTGGTGGCTCAGAAAAAAACCCCCCCAAATAGGGTTTGTATGGGCTTCTCTCTCTATCACAAAGTACATGAAACATGCAAGCAGTAAGACCCTTGTAGACTTGTAGGCAAGGTCCAGCTCTTCTCCACTCCTGGGAGCTTTGAAAGGTCAGAAGGTTATGGCTGTCTCCAATACTCCATTTAAAACTAGAAAGAATAAACACAAAGAGGCAATGAATAGAGGCCCATATTCATGACCACATTTTGGTCTCAGGTGGGGAGAGGCCAAGGTTTCCCTTGATTTAGAAGCTTAGAGAATTCCAAAGATTCACTTTGGTACCCCACCTCTTGATCCACATTCAGTTAAAAAGGCTCTTTTTCTCCAGGTAATTAGTAGAGTAGAACAAATTATGGAGTATCTATGCACATTCCCAACTGGGAACCAGAGTCATCCCATTCCATGTCATTAAGCCTTTCCAGAAGCATGCTCTCCAGCCTCTTCTGCATGGGAAATGCTTCAGCCAATAGACTGCACATTCACAAAAGGACTGGGTTCACTGGTGAGTTTCAGGTTACAAAAGTAAACATCAAAATTAGTATAAAGCTGGAAAAAGAAATACTAAGAGTGTTAATGTCTGACTGAAAGAATGGAAAACCATTTCTCTTATTCCAATCTTCTTTATCAAAGAAGAAGCATGAAACTGAAAAGGAGAGAAAAAATGGTTGAGCAAATGGAAACTCAAAATAAATGAGATCGTAATGGAGGTAATTGGAGAACTCCCTGATGTACAGGACTAGAACCTAAAGGACCTATTCTTTCATATGCCTCATGTGGTGGCTGCCACAGGCCTTTTTCCAGTAGGTTAAGGGAGGGCTATACCTTTGATTACTGGCCCCCCCATTAAAAGGAGGAAGAAAGAATGAAAGGAATGAAATAAGACTTCATTAAACATTTACCATGTACCAGGCACTGTGTTAAATACTGGGGGTACAAAACAAGCAAAAAAGAAGACAGTACCTGACCTCGAGAAGCTTAGTTTCTAATGGGGACAGACAATACACAAAAGGGAAATGAGGAGGAGGAGTGGGGGGTGGTGAAGGTGCCCAGTACAGGGCCTAATTTTGAAGTATGGAAAACCAGGGACAAGGCCAGGAGGTAAATGAAGACAGGCTATCTCAACCCCTTCCACAAAATGGAGGATCTATGAGAGACTATCCAATGGAGAGGAGAGAGAAGGCCTTACAGAGAGATATTCCAGGGTAAGCAGGTTGCTCAGCAGGCTGGTAAGCTGTTCCAGGGTGAGGAGACCTTAGGCAGAGAAAAGGAGGAGATGAACTAAGACTAGAACATAGGACTAGATCCACAAATGTCCTCAGTTTGCTTTTTTTTTTTAAAGAAGATGGACTTTACAAACTGTAGGCTGGTGAGCTTCACATCCGTCACCAGGCAAAATTCTAGAATGGACAGAAGGCATTTAGAAAGGAAGCAGTAATCATTAGGAACCAGGATGAGTTCACTATGAAAAAAATAAGGCACATTAACCTTGTTTCATTCTTCAGCCAACTCACTAGACCTGATGATAGATTTAGAATTGGAAGGAATCTGAGAGATCATTTAGTTTAACCTCCTAATCTTATACATGATAACAATGAGAATTAAAGAAGTGAATTTATTTGCCCAGGATCACCTAGAACTGGGATTTAACCCTAACTACAAATCCAGCAATACTTTCTAATACATCACAGCTTCTTAGATCAAGGAAATACCATGGACATAGTATGTTTAGATTTTAGCAAGGCATTTGAAAGAATCTCTCATGATATCCTTATGGACAAACTAGCAAGATGTGGGCATTGTGATAGTAATATTTAATGATGGTACATTTAGGTTGATTTATAGCTACTTGAACAATTAGATTAAATAAAGATGATTACTGGCTCAGAATCAACCTCTGGAGAGGTCTTTATTGGCATGTGAGGGAATTAAGGAGATTAGGACAGCAAGTGGTTAATTGTGGAAATTAAGTCAACCACACTGACTCCATCTTGTGACTCAATTTTGGAACTAGTTCAGTTCCTTTTCTACTCAATTATGGGTCTATTCTGACTTCTGTTTTGTGAGAAAACTTTATTCAATTTTGGGAATTGGGAGAAAAATGTATTGCACTGTTTGAACCTAGCCCTGAATGGCCAGACTGCCTCTACCTGTTCCTTAGAGATCCTTATCTAAAGACCTAGGTTATGCTGACCAGGAACCTGATCAGATTCAAAGACTGATGCAATGAGTTTTCTCACAATTGTACATCTTAAGCAACACATATATCTTATCAGAAAATTGGCCCCGTACTGCTTAATAATTATTGTTTCCATGTTCCTTTGTTTGTTCACAGACACTTGGGGGGGGATGGGACATCTTTTTTCTGATTTCAGGGAACTGTACTTGTTCATTCTCCCCCACTCAACTTGGAAAATCCCTAATCTTGCACCCAATTAGAAATCAGAGTACATAATGTATTGTTTCCTTTTAATTAATTGGTCATATTTGATTCTAATGTAAAAATCTGTCTCCCCCTGTATTCAGCTGAGGAGGTCTGGTCCTGGTTTGTTTAACAATTGGAATACATTGATTAATAAATCGATATTCTTGGAAGACTGAACCTTTATTTCCTCAGTTATTTCATTTTTCACCCACCATACATGGCATAAAGTGTTCACTCTTGGCCCAGTTCTGTTCCACATTTCTAATTAATATCTTAGATAAAGACATAGGTGACATCTAGAAAATGTATAAATAATTATAGTATTAATAATCGCTAATGTGAAAAATGATTATAGTCTCAATATCTTGGAGATTCAGAGCTTCCCCTAGCCCCCTACTTTCAAAGTCCTGACTTTAAGTTCAGTTTTTCTTTAGAAGGATGTTTCTGATAATGAGATTACATTGGCTCAATCCTGGTCAAACCCCAACCCAAACTCTCAAATAATTTAATCTAAGGTAAGGAAGCCCCATTGTGTTCTGCTCAAATTCTTCTGTCTAGATAGCCCAAGGCTGGCAGTGTTCTTGTTGAGGCTTAAGGGTGCTGGGACCCCAAAATAGCGACACATGGGTCCTGCAAGAATGAATTCCACTCAAGCCCTCTTTCAGCCAAAGAAAAACAAAGTTTATTAAAGATCTGTCATATTGGCCACACTCTTAAGGAATCTGAACATTTGTAACGCTAATGCAAGCAGGCCATACTGAATCTGAACACTTTCATGGAAACAAGATGGATCTTATATACAAAAGACTGAAGGAGGGATTTAGGGATGGTCAAGTAGTCTGGGGTGACTGGAGGAGAGATCTAGGGAGGATCTTGATGGGAGTGGCTGGTAGTCTGGGGTGAGTAGAAGTTGAGAACCAAAGGAATGGGGTTTTTATAGGATCAAGGTGAGAAGGGCTAGGCTAGGCTAAGGGTAACAGAGAATTGGGCATACCAATAATTAAAGGCTCATAGCCTCAGGCCAACACTAGATCAAGTGGGGGAAATTCAAGGAGAGTTCTAGGTGGGGTTTTCCAGGGACCATAGGCAAATGAGACCCAAATTCTTTTGAGGTAAGGAGCAAAGGTCCTGTCTTGGGCAGGACCTGTCAGTCTGGTATGGTTGAGAGTAGGGTGTCTGATCAAAGAGGTATTTCCTCTGTTGGGAAATGAATTGATGGGGAAATGATATCGACTCCTGTTGGAAAGGTTTAAAAACTGTGCACCCCTACTCCAAAGGGAGCCCAGTTTCAGACTGGCTCCCATGCATGCGTGTTGTCAGTTTCGAGAGGACTAGAATGATGGACCCAGTCTAATCATGCTTGTCTTTCTTATACCAAACTCTGATGTTGACACTATCATTTTTATAGCACTTACTATGTTCTGATCACTATGCTAAATGCTTTACAAATATTGTCACACTGAATCCTCACAACAACTCTGTAAGGTAGGTGCTATTATTGTCCCCCTTTCATAGTTGAGGAAACTGAGGGAAGCAGAGGTTAAGTGAGTGGTTCAAGGTCACATAGCTAGTAAGTTTCTGAATTTGAACTCAGGGCTTCCTGACTCCAGCCCTGATGTTCTAACCAGTACATGATCTAGCTGGAAGAAATAGTCAGTGTCATACAAGTCCCACAAAGATCTCCCTACAGACTGAAAAGATGACCTGAAACTAAGAAGACAAAATTAAATAAGAATAAATGTAAAGTCTTATATTTAGCTACTACAGAAATTCAAAGTAGAGGAGACCTAGCTTGGGAATAGTTCATGTGAAAAGACAAAAACAAAAAAATCAAGGGATTAGTAGATTGTAAACTCAAAATGAGTCAGCATTCATTATCTCTATTGACCACCTCAACAGCATTTTAAGCCTATAATACCTGGCATAATGCTAGTACAGCATATTTACTTGAGGTTTACTTGAGTTTTGTTTTATTCTTTTCCTTTTCAAAAGATAACCAAGCCTTTGCTACACATGTAAGGAAAATACGTAACGCTTTTTGTTTGAGTATCTTGAGTTTGTATTGTCTGATTAGGTTTAGGTATATTAGCAAGTTAAGCCATAGGAATACAAATATAAACAAGAAGAAAGACAAACCTTGACCTCAAGGTGCTTACATTCTAGTGGGGGAAAGACAATACATAAAGGGAAAAGCAAGGTGCTCGTGAGACGGATTTAGAAGAAGGTGAGGAAAGATGGAGAAGTGGTCTTGAGCAATGCATGCTGGTCTGTGTTTGAAGAGTGCAAGATTCTTGCTCTAAGTGTTTCCTCAAATGGAGGTTCAGAGGAGAGGAATTCACCAGTCAGAGAAAGTGGCCATGGAGGCAGACAGTGTTGCCAGAAGGCTGCTGATGGAAAGTTGACCACCTGGGGTTAGGGCAAGGTAGTTTTCTACATTAAGAAGTTATTCTCAGTTACTCATTAGTAATACTAGATTATGTCTACATTACTGAAAGACCCTGTAAGTTTCAGTGCCACGGGGTTGTCAACCTGGAAGTTTGGTTAAAAGAGGCAAACAAGCTGGGCAATATATAAATTCGTATTGTTTTATTCCCTTAAAGCTTGCAGATACATGATCATGGAACCAGAAGAAAACTTCTGACTATCTGATAAAGGAATTACAAGTCTTTTTATATGTTTTAGGACAATCCCAGGATGTCTGTGTCCCTCAGATTTATGGACTCCATATATGTTTAACCATACCATGAGGGAGGAAGTTTCTTAGTTGAATAAGTTGTAAATACAATAAGACAAGACAATTGACAAAATGTCAGTTGAAATTAGTTTCCCAGGATATTTGTGTTTCCCCTTTATAGCATATGTCCATAGGATACCAAGATAAGAAAAATCCCACTATTCAAGACAGTGTCTGGTCCTAGGCATCCTGTCCTTTAGTGGTTACAAACAGGAAGAAGTTCCTATAGCTGCTAATGCAGGAGAGGGCATTTTTAGAGCAAAGCAAAGAATGTAAGATTGATTAGTTCAGGCTTTGGCCCTTTATTGGGGTTCAAATGATCTTAAGTGATCATCAGGGTAAAGGCCCATTTATGCCATCCTAGTTATACTCTGCCTTATCACCTTTCCTCCTGGAACTCCTAGTACTGACTCCTCACACCCAAATACCAAGACTGATACTATTTGTGAGACCTTGAGAGTCACTCAACCACTCTGGGTCTCAGTTACTCCATCTGTGAAAGGAAGGGATTGGATTCCTATATGATCTCAGAGTTTTCTTCTACCTCTAAATTATAATTTTATGAACGTAGATTTCTGTGGCTTTTGGAGATGGTTAGCTATTTGATTTCATTTTTTTGAAAGAGAGATTTGGAAGATAGGATTGGGTATTGATAAATAATGCTGTGATTTATGTGAATTTTTAGAATGAATCAAAATAAAGAGAATGCTTACTAGCTGTGAGACATCGGGAAAATTACTTGGTCTCCCCAGGCCTCAGTTTCCTTTTCTGGATCCTAAATAATTTCATCCTTTATTATTCTCTTTAAAGCTTCCTTCACACATGTCAGACAAACTGGTCTAACTATGATTCTCAGAATGTGCCCAGTGCTTCCCCACCTTCATGGCCTTGCTTAACTCAGAGTTTTTCCTTTCCTTATCTATAAAATGGGGGACCTGCAGTAGATGGATTCTGAGGTCCCTTGCAGCTCTAGCTCTATGATCCCATGAGAAAGCTTTCACTATTTTCTAAAAATCTGAGTTGATGTAATAATAATAATGATAATAACAATAATGACAATGTTTATGTAGCTGTCATGTTGTGCCATTTCAGCTCTGAGATACTTAAGAGCAAAAACATAAGCAGGAAGAAAGAGGCCAGCTGTTTTTTTTTCTCGTTGCAATGACAGAATGCAGACAACACAAAAAGAGCTGGCTGAAAATATTATTCTGAATAAGCAAGAAATGGAAGAAGAAAATGCTTCTGAAAACATTTCCCTGGGATTCTAAGATCTTCCACGATTTCCCCAACCTTGGGGATTTTGAAAGAAATGTCTCATGTGGTCTTTGGTTATGATTGCAAAATGCAACAGCTTATTCTGAAACATAAAGAATGATTCAGGATATCTTGTAGGTTCAGAGCAATCTCCCTTCTTGTCACTTTAAATTAAGGACAGTGAGACTGTCCTCAGACTTTCCTTAGGGAACTAACTAGAACAACCTCTGTCAATCCCCTGTGATCTAGCTTTTGTCCCCAGTATTCTACTGAAACTTGGATGACCTCCTTATTACCAAATCTCTTCCCTCATTTTCCTTGACCTCGTTTCACCTAGACTTGACACCACTGACCACCTCCTTTTCCTGAAACTGTCTTGTCTTGGTTTCTGTGGAACTCTGTTATTCTGTTTTGCCTCCTACTCTTTGGTCACCTCTTCTTCATTTCCTTCTTAGCTTCCTTCTCATCTCCTCACTGTGGTGTTCCCCAAGGCTCAGTCCTTTGTCGTATCTCTTCATGCTATATGTGATGTTAAATCTTTCTATGGCTTCAGTTATATAATTGCTTCTATGCCAATGATTTGCAACTCCATATATATTATCCTGTCCCTTCATCTGAGTCCTTTTCCATCCAACTCATTGAGCTTCTAATTGGATGTTTTCCCTGGAATATTTCATGCTCATCTAAAATTCAGTTTTTCTCAAACCAACTCATCACTTTCCCTGTGGAAACTAGCTCACTTTTCCAACCTTTCCTGTCTCTGCCAACGGGATTAAAAATATGAAGTCATCTTTAGAGTTAGCATTGTGTAGTGGAAAGAGTACTGGACCTGGATTTAGGAGAAACATGATTACTAATTTTGCCTTTATCACTAACTAGCAATGTTACAGTCTAGGGGTGCTGGGAACTCTGGAATTCAAGGGCAAATGACGAGAATCCTGCCTCGAAAGAATTTTACCCAAGCCTTCTTTCAGTCAGAGATAGGGTTTATTAAAATACTGGTTGGGGTGTGTGAGATTTTAAGAATCGGAGCATTTGTGATGCTTGTAATGACAAGCAGGCCAGATTGAATCTGAGCAATTTAATGGGGACAAGATGTACACTTATATATAGTGGTCAAGGAGTGGATCTAGATGGAATCAATGGTGGGAAGCAGCCCAGGGTGATTCAGACAATGAAGGGCTGGGTTAGGTTAGAGGTAACAGAGAATTGAAAGGCCAGTTGAAAGGATTACTGGGATGAGTCAATGCCTCAGGTGAACACCAGAGACTTACCCTGTAAGCAATATGATCCATGATCAAGACACTTTACTTTTCTGAGACTGTTTTTTCTCATCTGTAGAAAGTTCTTATAAGGGTTGTTGTTGTTCAGTTGCTTCTGACTCTTTGTGACCCTGTTTAGGTTTTACTTGGCAAAGATACCAGACTAGTTTGCCATTTCCTTCTCCAACTCATTTTACAGATGAAGAAACTGAGGCAAACAGGGTCAAGTGACTTGCCTAGGGTCACACAATTAGTAAGTGTGTGAGGCCAGATTTAAACTTAGGAAGATGAGTCTTTCTGACTCCAAGTCTGGTAATCTACCCGCTGACCCACCTAGCTGCCCTGTTATAAGGGTAGAATTAGGTAATGTAAATAAAGAATTTCAAGATAATATATATATATATATATGTATTTCAGCTGTTATTCTCTTTGACTTATCACCCCCTTCACCTTTACTTTTTCTACCTCTAGTCACTAAGTTCTGTCTATTTTTTTTCCTCATGAAATAGCTCTTGCATCTGTCCTGTTCTCTCTGTCTCATTGCCACCACTTGAATCATGGTCCTCATTACTTCATGGCTTGACTATTACAATAAGCTCATAACTGGTTTCCCTGTATCAGTATCTTCCCCATCTAATGCATCTTGCATACCAAGAACAGAACAAACTTCTTTAAATATTGCTTTCATCATTTAACTCCCTTCCTAGAAACTTCCACTGGGTCAGTTCCTACAAATCAAATATGAACTCCTTGATCTGACTTTCAGCATCTTATTTAAAATAGCCTATGCCACCAATCCAAATAATTTCTTATTGTTTCTTAATTTGTAACCTCTGATCCAATCAGATCAGTTCCCTTACCATCCCACTAACACCATATACTCATTTTCACTAGATTAAATGCTGGTGATATCTTCCCTTGCAAAATTGAGGTCTATGAGAACATAGAGGAACTGAATCTTCTTCTTTGTTTATTGTATAGCATCTAGCATGGCATATTGCATGTAAAATTACTCAAGAAACATGTTTTAAAAGAACAAAGACATAGGAGCAGTAGCAATTAAATCATTATTGAAATATCTAAATACATAGAACTATGTGAAAGATGCAAGGGAAAATTGACTTTTTGTGAGGAATTCTCTGTGTGAGAACTCCCTTTGCCCACACAGATCACAACACATCTACAGATTAGTAGATAAATCCTAGAGAACTGTCTAGGGAAAACTGAGGTTAAGTGACTTTTCCAGGGTCACATAGTGTGTCTTTGGCCATATTACCTTAGGTAAGCTATCTCATCTCATCTAAGAAGCTAAATGGAGTTAGACTGGTTAGTATTTAGATCAAAATATATTGAGAATTTGATTATGGACATATATAGAGCCTTGAAATATGGCAAATGCATATTCAAGAATTTTTAAAATAAAGTTTAAGTATATATCATTATAAGTATATATAATTAAGTATATATTTCTCTTCGGTACTTTTAAAAGGTAATTAAATAGGAAATTTGAGGGATCTGCATGTATGATACACTCTATTACTGTGACCAAGTAGTAACACTTACAACTAATTGCTCTGAGAATTCTTTCAGGTTTTTCCCAAATATACACATACAGGAACATATGTGTACATATGCATCTGTCATATATGTCATCTTCAAAATGAAGACATTTCAATAACCTTGAGAGTCCTATGCTGAAAGTCATTTGGTTCTATAAAAGCTAACACAAAACCTAATCATGAGATGCTTGGTGAAGGTCTGTTCACTATTCACACCGAATTCTCCATGTGAGGGTATAATACCAGTGTCTTTTCAGACTTTTGGTAAGTGTGGTTAGGTGGGAAGAAGCAATATAAGAAGCATTGATTTCCAGGCATGTTGCTTAGCTATCATAGATAATACTTTGACCATGCTGAATTAATATCCCATAATAAACACACTAGCTTCCTTATTTATAAAATGGGAATAATAATAGCACCTTCCTCCAGGTCTCTTGTAAGGATAAAATGGCATAATATTTATAAGGAATTTTGCAAACCTTAAAGTTCTACATAAATGCTAGCTATTATTAATTATATAAGCTATAGATGCCACTGTTATCACTGTTATCCAATGACCTTTCAGGATGGAAAAATATTTAATTTTTGGTTGCTGAATCTCATTATATTGAAAGGTAAACCTTGGGGCACTTTAATTGTTGATACATGATTAAGTCTCTTTAATTGCTCACCCACTTCACTGGTTATTAAAAGACATACCTGTAGAGAAGACACACGAACAAATAGAGATTAAATGTGGCTCATACTTTCACGGGGAATGCTTCTTGACTTCATCATATAATATGTATCACTGTGGTTTTCAAACTGTCAGTCACAAGCAGCTCTGTAAAAATCAAAACACATGAGTGAAAACTTAGTTGATGACTACATTCCTTTACACCTGCATTTATATTTTTTTCTTTTTTTAGTTTATTATTTAATATATTTAGTTTTCAGCATTGATTTTCACATTGAAAATTTCACAAATTTTCTCCCCATTTCTACCCTCTCCCCCACTCCAAGATGGCATATATTCTGGTTGCCCTGTTCCCCAGTCTACCATCCCTTCTGTCACCCAACTCCCCTCCCATCCCCTTTTCCCTTCCTTTCTTGTAGGGCAAGATAAATTTCTACACCCCATTGCCTGTGTATCTTATTTTCTAGTTGCATGCAAAAAAACCTTTTTTTTTGCTTTTGAACAAATTCCAAATTCTCTCCCCTCTTCCCTTCCCACCCACCCTCCCTCCCTAAGAAGTCAAGCAATTCAACATGGGCCACATGTATATCATTATATATAACCCTTCCACAATACTTATGTTGTGAAAGACTAACTATATTTTGCTTCTTCCTAACCTATCCCCCTTTATTGAATTTTCTCCCTTGACCCTGTCCCTTTTCAAAAGTGTTTGTTTTTGATTACCTCCACCC
>JAQQSZ010008674.1:0-12980 GCA_028646595.1 Phalanger gymnotis
TTTCAGGTAGTCCAATAATTTTTAAATTATCTCTCCTGGATCTATTTTCCAGGTCAATGGTTTTTCCAATGAGATATTTCATATTGTCTTCAACTTTTTCATTCCTTTGGTTCTGTTTGATAATATCGTGATTTCTCATCAAGTCACTAGCTTCCACTTGCTCCAATCTAATTTTGAAGGTAGTATTTTCTTCAGCGGTCTTTTGGACCTCCTTTTCCATTTGGCTAACTCTGCCTTTCAAGGCATTCTTCTCCTCATCGGCTTTTTGGAGCTCTTTTGCCATTTGAGTTAGTCTATTTTTTAAGGTGTTGTCTTCTTCAATATTTTTTTTCAGTATTTTTTGGGTCTCCTTTAGCATGTTTTTCATGGTTTTCTCTCATCCTTCTCATTTCTCTCCCAATTTTTCCTCAACTTCTCTAACTTGCTTTTCCAAATCCTTTTTGAGCTCTTCCATGGCCTGAGACCAGTTCATGTTTTTCTTGGAGGCTTTTGATGTAGGCTCTTTGACTTTGTTGACTTCTTCAGGCTGTATGTTTTGGTCTTCCTTGTCACCAAAGAAAGATTCCAAAGTCTGAGGCTGAATCTGAGTCCATTTTTGCTAACTGGCCATGTTCCCAGCCAACTTACTTGATGCTTGAGTTTTTTGTCAGGGTATGACTGCTTGTAGAGTAAGGAGTACTTTGTTTCAAGCTTGAGGGGATGCCCTGTTGTTTTCAGAGCTATTTCTATACAGCCAGCTTTGCCACACTGGCACTCCTCCTTCCCCAAGAACCACCAGTCAGGACCTGACTAGGATCTTAAGCAGGCTGTTCACTCCTGCTCTGATTAGCCACTTAATTCCTCCCACCAGGTGGGCCTGGGGCCAGAAGCAACTGCAGCTGTAGTTCTGTAGCTGCACTTCCCCCGTTGCCCCTGGGGCAGTGGCTGAACCTCAAACTCCTTCTACTCTGCCCCCTGCAGCTTTTCCCACTAAACTTCTCTGTTGTCTTTGGTGTTTGTGGGTTGAGAAGTCTGGTAACTGCCACAGCTCACTGATTCAGGGTGCTAGGGCCCGTTCCACCCGGCTCCTGGTCTAGTTGGTCCTACCGCCACCCACACAGGGCTCCCCTCTCCTCTGCCCCCAGCTCCTTACATGATAGACCTCATCCAGCGACCATCCAGGCTGTCCTGGGCTGGATCCCTGCTTCCCTCTGCTATTTTGTGGATTCTGCAGTTCTAGAATTTGTTCAGAGCCATTATTTTATAGGTTTTTGGAGGGACCTGGCAGGGAGCTCACGCAAGTCCCTGCTTTCCAGCTGCCATCTTGGCTCTGCCAAGATTCATCTTTCATTTGTAAGTTTGGGGATAATTAATTGTGACAGAACGATTAATTGAGGTACCCTGTCCACCCGAATAGAGGGAACAGAGGCACAGTTCAAGTGCAAAACCTGGAAGTGTTTATTGAGTGAGTCCAGCAAATGAGCCAGGAACAGGAGGCTTGGTCTGTCTGCTCCAAGACTGGGGAGATTTAAGGAGTGATTTATGTGGTTTTACAACAAAGGGAGGCAAAGGGTAGGGGAACGCAGAGTACCCAGAACCAGGATGTCTGTGCCAGCTCTGTCAATTTGGGGCAGGTATGAACCAGTTTGAGCCTGTCTTATGGTTGCTGGCACAGCAGAGGTGTTCTAGGTTCACCCATTGGACACCACAAAGCATCACTGGTATGTCAAACTTGAGCAACACTTATTCTTCCTCCTGACTAGCTTATTTCAATTTCTGGATTATTTCAGTCTCTCCTGGATAACAGAGGAGCTCAAGCAAATCAAGATGAATAATAAATTCTTTATTCATTCCATTTCTACAATGAGTGCCCTTTCCAAAACAGTGAACATTGGCATTCAGGCACACCAGGAAGTAGTTGTGGGTATGTCACAATGCCCTTGATTCTTTGCCACTAAAGACTGGTTCTACCATACTGAAAACTTCTGTAACTGAAATTCTAAAGCTTCTAACCTGTCTGGGCCTCGATTTCTTCATTTATAAAAGGAAGGGGTGGGGTGTGTTAACTGCCAGATTGCTAATGGTTCTTGCAGCTTTAAAATGCTAAGTTCTTTTAAATTCCTTGGCAAGAGAATATATAAATAAATTAGGCCAGCAGCATTAGGAGAGAGCCAAGTTAAATTAACTCATTTGAAGGGAGGATGATAAAATGGAAGATAATCTCTTGACTTTTACTTTGGATAAGAAAACTTTTTTTCCCCACTTTATGCCTTTCCCACCTCTCCATTTCTCATACTATTTCCTCTATACTCTACCAAATGCAAAAAATATGTTGGACCTGGAAAATGACAATATAATATTGCTTCAGAATAAAGACAGCATAAAAACAAGCTGCTTTAGGTTACCAGAAGAATTGCTGTAATACTGAATATGGCAGTAGAAAATAAATCCTCCTGGGATTATTAAGTTTATTAGAGCCCTTCTAAGGCAAAGAATGTCATTGGCTAAAGCTTAATCGAAAGAAAAGAGGAGTGCATAGCTGGTACTCATTGTTAAAGATTTAATAGACTAATCATTGGCAAGTCTCGGTTTTAACTATTCTACTATAATACTTTTTGTTTGTGGCAACAATTTTCTGTGGGTTCTCATAACAGTGTGGGTTATGACCTTTATTTTATGGAATTCACCCCAAATGTAGTCATACTCTTGTTATAAGAGCTGTCCCCTTACACTTAGCATGGCAGTGCCATTGTGTGGCTCAAAGGGAGGTAGAATAGACTAATTTTAACCTCTTCTTCTTCCCCTTCTCCAAGGGAGACTTTAATTTCTACCAGGAGAGAAAGAAGAGGTTGAGGTCAGAAGCCTGGCCACTCAATTCTCCTTAGAGAGAAGAGGTACCAGCTAAAATTATATCTGTCTATTCTCTTAAGTATTATTAGTTTAGAAGATGTGATATTTTTCAAGTTCAATCTAACTTGTGATCACTTTTTCCTTAATGGAGGAAGCAAGAACCCCAAGCTTTATAACAAAGGCTTGATTCTCTTCCCACCAAATACCAGTTTCACAATGAATGCATATAGTAGGTAGCTAAGACACCCATTTATCAAAGTTGAATAGCAAAAAAGGGAAAATAGAGAAAGTCAACATAGCTGAATATATACCAGACAATACAGAGTGGAAGAGCTATTCCTTTAGGAGTGAGGTAACAACTCTCCAAGTCTCTAAGGCAACATGCTGAGGATAAGGTCCTTATGGAAACTGCCAGCTCCTCTCACATAGCCTTCTTCCCAGAGTCTCTTCAGCAATCTGAAGCGAGGTTGAAATTGTCCATCTTCACTCTTGAAGCTGGAAGCCAGAAGTGCCCCCAATCCAAAGAAACTCAGCTACTCTATGAAAACTAAAGAGTTTTCCTCTCTCTTTCTCTGGCCAACTCTATCCCATCTCTCACATAGGCAGTGGTGCGCCGATCTCAACCAATAAGCAGAGAGAACCATACCAATGGGCTTTGGGATTGAGGTTCTACTCCCAAAAGACAAATCTTTCAACACAGAATTGAGCAAAATGGATGGTAAAATTGGTGTTAAACATGCTCCAAGGCAAAATATGGATTTTCAATAAAATAGAGGACTTTCAAGCTTTCTCAGTGAAAAGACCAGAGCTGAATAGAAAATTTGACTTTCAGACACAAGAATCAAGAGAAGCATGAAAAGGTAATCAAGAAAAAGAACAAGAAAAAGAAATGGCAAGGGACTTACTAAAGTTGAACTGTTTTGTTTACATTCCTACATGGAAAGATGATGTGTATGATTCATGAGCCCTCGGTATTAGGGTAGCTGAAGGGAATATGTATGTGTGTATATATATACATATACATATGTGTGTGTTTATGTATATATATGTATATGTGAGTATGTATATATATATGTATGTGCATATGTATGTGTATATGTATATATATATATGGAGAGAGAGAGAGAGGGAGAGAGTGGGCGCAGGGTGAGTTGAAGATGAATAAGGGATGAGAGAGAGGGAGATAGGGAGAGATAGAATGGGGTACATTATCTTGCATAAAAGTGGCAAGAAAAAGCAGTTCTGTAGGAAAAGAAGAGAAGGCAGGTGAGGGGGAATGAGTGAATCTTGCCCTCATCAGATTTGACCTGAAGAGGGAATACAATACATATTCAATTGGTATCTTATCCCACAGGAAAGAAGGAGGAAGAAGATAAAAAAAAAGGCGGGATGATAGAAGGGAGAGCAGATGGGGGTGTAGGTAATCAAAAACAAACACTTTCGAAAAGGAACAGGGTCAAGGGAGAAAATTCAATAAAGGGGGATAGGTTAGGAAGAAGCAAAATATAGTTAGTCTTTCACAACATGAGTGTTGTGGAAGGGTTATACATAATGATACGCATGTGGCCCATGTTGAATTGCTTGACTTCTTAGGGAAGGTGGGTGGGAAGGGAAGAGGGGAGAGAATTTGGAACTCAAAGTTTTAAAAAATAGATGTTCAAAAACAAAAACAAAAAAGTTTTTGCATGCGACTAGAAAATAAGATACACAAGCAATGGGGCATATAAATTTGTCTTGCCCTACAAGAAAGGGAAAGGGGGATGGGAGGGGAGTGGGGTGACAGCAGGGAGGGCTGACTGGGGAACAGGACAACCAGAATATACGCCATCTCGGAGTTGGGGGGAGGGTAGAAATGGGGAAAAAATTTGTAATTCAAATTCCTGTGAAAATCAATGCTGAAAATTAAATATATTAAATTAAAAAAAAAGAAAATTGTTTGCAAAAGCCTAAAAAAAATTGGTGTTAAACCGCTCTTACCATTCAATTCTCCCTTGAATTTCTCCCTGTTAAACTGGAAATTTGCAGGGGTACAATTCTCAAGTGGGGGAGTCTGGAGATGGCAGTTTGAAACCTGAAATACCCTTCAGTCCTCTATACAAAGTCCTATCCACTTCTGGCTACCTAAGGCTCTGGTGTTAGACAAGAATTAGTGTCTCTCTTTCCTCAGGCTAAAGTATGTCTACAAGATTGCCTTTAAAAAAAATTCCAAGTGGTCTTTTGAGGTCTCTAAATTCTTCATTTCCTTATATATAGTTCATATTTATAACTAGATTTTAGCTCATAAAGATTATATTTCAAAAGGAGTCCTAGATTGCACTTGCAAGAGATTTTAGAAGGCATTTGTCTTTCTTGAGGATCTCTGTGGTCTTGTCTTAAAAATCTTCCTTTCCTCATCTCTGCTTGTCCTACTTTTCCTCTCCAATGTCTGTGTCATGAAGGAGAAGGCATTTGAGTCGGACTTCCTAGGGCTAAAAACAAAGCAGATTATATATGAATGCTACTTGAAAAGTTTAAACCTTCCTTAGTTCAAGCATAGATGTATTTAGAGTGAAGGAAGTTCCAGAGTTGCTATTGGTCCTGCCCCTTAGTGGGGAGACATTCTAGAGTTCTCTAAATGGCTCTCTCAGGGTGGCTAGATGGCACAGGAGGTAGAACACTGGGCCTGAAGTCAGGAAGACTCATCTTGCTCAGTTCAAATCCAGTCTCAGATACTTACTCACTGTAGGACCCTGGCCAAGCCACTTAATTCTGTTTGCCTCAGTTTCCTCATCTGTAAAATGAACTGGAGAAGGAAATGGCAAACCGTTCCAGTATCTTTGGGAAGAAAAGAATATTTGGGAATAACCAAAATATGCTCATGAAGAGTCAAACATGACTAAAAATTTTAATTCTAATTTTATTAACATACAAGCCAATCTTAAATACAAAATAAAAATAATATAATATAAACAAATACTTATAACATACAAATACCTGTAATAAAAATTTTAATGTGTTGGGTTGTACTTTTTTTTTTGCAAAAAATTTCTCGAGACATGGTAACTTTGATGGCATTGCTACTCATACTTCTTTTTCAACTACTTATCTTTTTATTTCTTTTTCATCTTTCCCTCCCACCCCCATTTTGAACAATTAAAAAAACCACAAAAAAATAAAGCTTTCAAGCTTTACACATACATGTGTAGTCTGACAAAATAAATTCCCGCATTGGCCATGCCTGAAAAATGTATGTTTCTTTCCACATTTTAAATATCACCTCTCTGGGAGGAGTCAAGTGTTGTGCTTCATCTTCTTTTTTTTGGATTCATATTTTATCATTGCATTTATCAGAATTCTAAAGTCTGTCAAAGTTGTTTTTCTCAATAATGTTTTTATCTTTGTATAGATTGTTCTTCTAGTTCTGCTCATACCACCTGAATAAATTCAAAGAGGTCTTCTTAATGTCTTCTGAAACTGTATATTTCATCATTTCCTTTGTTGTTTTATTTTTGAGGGGAGAAGGGGGAGGTAATTGGGGTTAAGCAACTTGCTCAGGTTTACACGGATAGTAAGTATCTGAGGATGGATTTGTACTTAGGTCCTCCTGACTTCAGGGCTGATGCTCACTCCACTGCGCCACCTGGCTGCCCCTCCTTTCATCATTTCTTATGATACAATAACATTCCATTACATTCATATGCCACAATTTGCTTGGTTATTCCTCAGTAGGGATGGTTTCCAATTGGTTCCCCTTGGTTTCCAATTTTTGGTTATTATGAAAAGAGATGGTATAACTATTTTTGTACATGTAGACCCTTTCCATTTTCTTGGATTTCTTTGATGGGCCCAGTAGCAGCATAGCTGGGTCAAGGGGTATATAGAGTTTAATAACTTTGAGGGCATAGTTCTAAAGTGATTTCCAGAATGGCTGGGCCAATTCCCAGGTTCACTAAAGTAACTGCTTTCCTGAAGTCCCTCTAACATTTGTCGTTTCCTCTGCAGTCATCTTTGTCTGTTGGATGGGTATGAGGTGAAACCTAAAAGTTGTTTTGATTTGCAATTCTCTAATTATTAGTGATTTAGAACTTTTTTTTAATTTGGTTGTTGATTGTTTGGTGTTCTTCTTTGGAAAACTACTTATATTTTTTGACCATGTATATATTGGGGAATGACTCTTAGTTTTATAAA
The DNA here is from genome assembly GCA_028646595.1 of Phalanger gymnotis. Classification (NCBI taxonomy): domain Eukaryota; kingdom Metazoa; phylum Chordata; class Mammalia; order Diprotodontia; family Phalangeridae; genus Phalanger; species Phalanger gymnotis. The sequence goes on from JAQQSZ010008674.1 coordinate 6,997, forward strand.
TTTGAATCTGTTGCTTTCTACAATAGGACAATTCCTGATTGCATAGAATCAGATGATTGCTCTAGGTAAGGCATTCCTAACCTGGAGTCCGTGGGCCCTCAAGGGATCTATGTACAGATTTCAATTCAATCTGTGAACTTGGATGGGAAAAAAGTGGTCTTTATTTTCATTAATCTCACAAAAATTTAGCATTTTCTTCAATTATTTATGCATTTAAAAACACTGTTCTGAGAAGTCCATAGATTTCTCCAGAATTCCAAAGAGGGTCCATTAAATGAAAAAGATTAAGAATCCTTGCATTAGTCCATAGGCTTTCAGAGAATCATAAGAGGCATAGGAGAAAAGGCAAGATGGTTAGAAACTGAAGAAGGAATACTTTCGAACTGACATAACAAAGATTTCCAAGAAAGACAAGCACCTTCTAGAGATTTTTCCCAGGGAATGCTTTTGAAAAGTAATAATTCATAAGAATTACAATTTAGTTCAAATTAAAACAACTCTGAAGTACTACCTCACACCTATCAGATTAGCTAATATGACAAAAAAAAGAGGAAAATGATAAATGTTGGAGAGGATATGGGAAAATTGGGACACTTAAATTGTTGGTGGAATTATGAACTGATCTAACTGTTCTGGAGAGCAATTTGGAACTATGCCCAAAGGACTGTAAAACCGTGCATACCCTTTGATCCAGCAATAACACTGCTAGCAAGGTCTGCATCCCAAAGAGATCAGAAAAAAAGGAAAAATTATGTATTTGTACAAAAATATTTGTAGCAACTCTTTTTGTTGTGGCTAAAAATTGGAAATTGAGGGGATGCTCATAAATTTTGGAATGGCTGAAGAAGCTGTGGTATATAATTGTGATGGAATTTTAAAGTGCTATAAGAAATGACAAGCAGAATGATTTCAGAAAAACCTGGAAAAGTTTACACGAACTGATGCAAAGTGAAGTAAGCAGAACCAGGAGAACATTGTACATAGTAACAGCAATATTGTATGATGAAGAACTGTGAATGACTTAGCTCTTCTCAGCAACAAAATGATACAAGACAATTCTGAAGGATTCATGATGAAACATGCTATCCATCTCCATAAAAAAGACTGATATCTGAATACATACAGAAGCATATTATTTTTCACTTTCTTTTTTTTGTTGATTTCCTTCACAAAATGACTAATATGGAAATGTCTTATATAACTGTACATGTATAACCTATATTGGGTTGCTTACCATCTCAATGGGGGGGGGTGGGAAAGGAGGGATAGAATTTTGAACTCACAACTTTAAAAATGTAAAACAATGTTTTAACATGTGCTTTGGGGAAAAATAAATATTTTTTAAAGAAGAATTATATTTTAGTCAATGTAAATATACTGTATGTGTGAGGAAAGGATGGATGTGTACAAAGACCCTCAAAGGATAGCTTATAAATTTTTATTGTTGCTGTTGTTCAGTTGTTCCAGTCATGCCCTGCTCTTGGTAACCCCATTTGGGGTTTCCCTAGCAAAGATACTGGAGTGGCTTGCCACTTCCTTCTCCAGCTCATTTTACAGATGAGGAACTCAGGCAAATAGGATTAAGCGACTTGCCCAGGGTCACACAGCTAGCAAGCATCTGAGGCCAGATTTGAAGCCAGGAAGATGAGTCTTCCTGACTCCAGGCCTGGCATTCCATCCACTGTGCCACCTAGCTACCCTATCTTAGAAATACTTTGAAGTAAGAAAAAAATTAAGCTTGGAAACATACTTGGCAGGCAGTAGGATGAGGGGAGAAACACTGAAATGGATCTGACATTGGAGCCATAGGAAAAGATTTTGGATTAGGGGATTGGAAGGTGGGCATTCCATCTCTTGGAAGTATACTCCTTCCTTACAGCTACTGCCATCCTTTCAGTGATACATTCTCTGCTGTGTAGCTCAATTGAGTACCACTCTCCATCCAGGGTTTAGTGACCATGTCATCCCTTTCAAAGAACCTGCCTTCTTACCCAACCCCACACAAGGGCAAAGTTCAATTCATTCCCTCTGTTATCTGACTTCATCCATGGTTGGACCATAGTGTCCTGGCATGCCTCTCTTCTCTTATTTCTCTCTTTTAGTTTCAGACTCTTTCTAGAATGCATAAGTATCCATAAGTATATATTGTATTGTGGAAGAGGAGTGATGTATTAGATTCTATCATAGCCTAGAACAGATTAATCAACCTCTGACTTCAGGAGCTCTCAGTCAACAAATGCAGAGGGCGTCAGACAACTGGTCAGAAGGAGATTAAAGAGGACCCTTTGCTGGCACTGGGAGCAGAACTTTGTTGCATTGCATGTATATGGTTCTGGGTCACACTCCCAGGACAAGGGTGGGCACTAACAGAAATGAGGGTCCTGGTTACAGTTCCAGGGCTGAAAAGAGTGCTTGAGGTCACTCTCAGACCAGAGCACAGCAAAAGAACACAGAAAGTTACCACAACTCTCTTTAGATCAAACACCTTGGAAGAAATGAAAACCTACAGATCCCCAGAGCTAGCTCTGAAAATAGCAGCACAAAAACCCTGAAGCTTAGGACAATGCCCTCCTCCACTCTGGGAGCAGAGCCCAACTTTAACATAAAGTTAAAAGTAAAGAAATACTCCGGGAAAATGAGCAAACAACAAAAATAAAGAACCTAACCATAGAAAGTTACTATGGTAACAAGGAAGAGCAAAACACAAACTCGGAAGAAGACAACAATGTCAAAACAGCTATATGCAAAGCCTCAAAGAACAATGTGAACTGGTTTCAGCCCTTTCCCCCCTCCGCCCAAAAAAGAGAATTCCTGGAAGAGCTCCAAATGATTTTAAAAATAAAATAAAAGAGGTAGAGGTAAAATTGGTGATGATGGGATGAGAGTGATACAAGATAATTATGAAAAGAGTCAAAAGCTTGGTTAAAGAGGCACAAAAAAATACTGTAGAAAATAACACCTTAAAGAAACAGAATTAACCAAATGTCAAAAGAGGCACAAAAATTCATTATATAGGAAAAGTCTTTTTAGAAGGGACAGAGTGAAAAGATAGGGAAAGAGAGAGAGAGAGTGAGAGTGAGAGAGAGAGAGAGAGAGAGAGAGAGAGAGAAAGAGAGAGAGAGAGCATAAATGGGAGGGGGGAAGTAGGGTGGAGAGAAATACACAGTTAGTAATCATAACTGTGAATGTGAATGTAATGAACTTATCCATAAAACAGAAGCAGATCGCAGAGTAGAGTAAAAACTAGAATCCTATGATATGTTGTTTACAAGAAACACATTTGAAGCAGAGACATACACACAGAATAAAGATAATAAACTTAAGCACAATTTATTATCCTAGAGCTGAAGTTTAAAAAAAAGAGAAGGGATAGCAATCATGATCTCAGACAAAGTAAAAGCAAAAATAGATCTAATTAAAAGAGATAAAGAAACTGCATCTCGCTAAAAGGTACCATAGGCGATGAAGTAATATCAATACGAAACACATATGCATTAAATGGTATAGCATCCAAATTTCTAAAGGAGAAATTAAGAGTTACAAGAAGAAATAGACAGTAAAGCCATACTAGTGGGGGACCTCAACATCACTCCCTCAAAACTAGGTAAATCAAACCAAAAAATCAACAAGAAAGAAGTTAAAGAGGTGAACATAATTTTAGCAAAGTTAGATATGATATACTTCTGAAGAAAATTGAATGGGGGGAGAAAGGAATACACTTTTTTCTCAGCACTATCTGGCACCTACACAAAAACTGACAATGTATTAGGGAATAAAAACTTTGCAATCCAATGCAGAAAGGCAGAAATATTAAATGCATCCTTTTCAGATCATGATGTAATAAAAATTACATTCAATAAAGGGCAGTGGAAACATGAATTACAAATTAATTTGAGACTAAATAATCTAATCCTAAAGAATGAGTGGGTCAAAGAACAAAGAACAGAAGCAATAAATAATTTAATTAAAGATAATGACAACAGTGAGACAACATATGAAAATGTATGGGATGCAGCCAAAGCACTACTTAGATGAAAATTTATATCTCTAAGTGCTTATATCAGTAAAATAGAGAAAGAATAAATCAATGGATCAAGCAGACAACTAAAAAAGCCTAGAAAAATAAAAATTAAAAATTTCAAATTAAACAAATTAGAAATTCTAAAATTCAAAGGAGGGATTAACAAATTTGAAAGTAACTAGACCATTGAAATAGTAAATAAAACTGTGAGCTGATTTAAGCTGATTTTATGAAAAAAAGATATACCATTGATTAATTTGATTTTTAAATAAAAGAAAGAAAACTAAAATTACCAGGAGCAAAAATGAAAGGGGTGAGTTAACCACCAATGAAACAGAAATTAAAGCAATTGTTAGGAGTTATTTTGCTCAATTATAAGCCAATAAATCTAACAATCTAGGTAAAATAGATGAATATTTACAAAAATATAAATTACTCAGATTAACAGAAGAGGAAATAGAATACTAACATAACCTTCTTTTAGAAAAAGAAATTGAACAAGTCATCAATGAGATCCCTAAGAAAAAAAATCACCAGGACTAGATGGATTCACAAGTGAATTCTATCAATTGAAGAACAATTAATTCCAATACTATATAAACTATTTGGAAAAAGAGGCAAAGAAGGAGTCCTACCGAATTCCTTTTATGACATAAATATAGTGCTGATACCTAAACCAGAAAGAGTCAAAACAGAGAAAGAAAACTATATACCAGTTTCCCAAATGAATATTGATGTAAAAATTTTAAATAAAATACTTGCAAAGAGATTACAGCAATATATCACAAAGATCATACATTATGAACAGGTGGGATCTATACCAGTAATGCAGGACTAGTTCAGTATTAGGAAAACTATCAGCATAATTGATCATATCAAAAACAAAACCAACAGAAATCATATGATTATCTCAATAGATGCAGAAAAAGCTTTTGACAAAATATAACATTCATTCTTATTAAAAACACTAGAAAGCATTAATAATTAAAATGTAAATAACAATTGTGTTTGTTTTGGCCAGAAACTCTGAGGATCTTCCTCTCCCAGATCTATTTTTTTTTTGAAAGAGGCCATTCTTTGCCTCATTTTAAAAATTAAGCCTTAATCTCTGAATGGGCACTGCCCCAGTCAAACTGAGACCTGTTAAAGATCTTAGCTTGAAAAGGCCAAGGTCTGGGAAGCTAGGTGGCACCGTGAGTAGAGCACCAGCCCTGGAGTCAAGTGGACCTGAGTTCAAATCCGGCCTTAGACACTTGACATACTTACTACCTGTGTGACTTTGGGCAAGTCACTTAACCCCAATTGCCCTTCCTTCCCCCCTCAAAAAAAAGGTCAAGGTCCCCCACTGCATGCTGGGCCACCTCCAGTTGTCCTGATCCATATCTGGCCACTGGACCCAAATGACTCCAGTCTCATGATTTTGCACAGCCCTCCTTCACTTAAATCCAATTTGCTCGTATGTCATACACCACCTCGCTGATGTCATGGTGTGCCAGTAAGGCAAAATGGGCTTAGTTTAACAGGTGCCCTTGAGGAGTTTGGCTTTTGTTTACGGTGAAAGTACTTTCACCTGTTAAATGCTAAGCCCCAGGCCCAAAGCCCTATCAGGTGTGAAACCTGTGTGGGTGTAGATTAAGGACTTAAAAGGGGCCAATTCGGGAACCAATGGGTCTCTGGACTCTGATCTCTAGTCTTTGAGGCGGGACTTGAGAACGCCAGAGGCTTTGCTGCGAGGAGAGGCGAGAAAACTATAGCTGGAAAAAAATCCGAAGCAGAGCCGACCCCTGTGTGGACCCAGGAGTTCCAGCGAGGTCTTGAGGCCGGTGAATATGATTTATGCCATCTTATTTTTCTGTGGCCTCCTGGCTACTCTTGTGAGGAGGGCCTACTGGGCCTGGAGGCTTGTGTTCACAATACTGGAATGGGAAGGTTGGTTCGCTAATTTGTTGCTCTGGGCCCTGAA
>JAQQSZ010008675.1:0-12980 GCA_028646595.1 Phalanger gymnotis
ACATCATATACAAATCAATGACTCCTACTTGTCTCAGTGCTGAGAAATACTCCAAGACAAAAAGATCCCACTTTATCTGCTCCATTCAAACAAAGGCCAGAATCATTAAAGGCACTTAAGAGAAGAAAAGCAAAATGTCCCACCTTAATTACTGTTACATAATAATGTTAATGTTACACCTAATAGGGGTTTGGGCCTGAGGCTTAGCACTTAGTAAGATTCAATGAAATAGCTGAATTACTCAAAGCAAACAAAAGCCAAACTCTTCAAGGGCACTTGTTGAACTAAGTGCTAAGGAGCCCATTTTGCTTCCCAACACAGTATCTTTCGGCATATACATGGGGATAGGGTATGGAGACTTCTAAGATCCCAACAATTGCCCTACAATTAATGGGTCCTGGCTCACCCAGGTTTGATACTTAAAGTTGAGAGACATGATCTGGCATTTTAACAGGTTATCGCATCAACTCCTTTGTGACTTTCCAGGTTTGGGAGTACCCAAGCAGACCCCTGGCCTTGTTTAAGAAGGCAGCTAGGAAAGGAAAGGGAGGAGAATTAGCTCACAGGGAACGAATGGTGCACAATCTATTCTGCCCCGCCCCCTCTCCCCATGGACATGAATGATCTTCCATTGGCCGCTCTCACTAGTAGGGTCCAATAGAGATGGTAACATTTCGCCTTTGGCAGTGATGGCTGATGGTAACATCTGCATCAGGAGCTGGAAAAAACACTGAAGACAAACTCGATAGACTGAGTAAAGGAAAGGCATACTCAGGACTCCAAAAGGACACCAGCCAATTCAGAGCTACACCTGAGGGGAACTTCATGAGGATGCCACAGAAAGGTCTGGAGCTGTGCATTTTTCCTTTAGCCACATGAATTCTGTTTAAGTTTGAGGCTGCTCTTTCCAGGGATTTTGGATGTACAAAACAAGAGTGTGCCTTGGTTTTTTAGGGGGTGGTATTTCTGTAACAACTTTCTTTTCTATACCTGCTTAGTATATACCCCCTTTTAAAAACTTATTAACTTTGGCTGGCTAACAGATAACCAACAGAGGGCACAATGGTTGGGGGCTCACTCATGAGCAATAGCAGCAAACAACTTTAAACACTTGAGGCTATCTCTAAACCCTGAGGAGACAAGTAGTAATTGCTCTCTGGGAACCCAGCCTACCAGTGAGAATGGGAGTTGGGAAGCCAGGAGGTACTACACTTGTAATACACAGGCGCATTAAAGAGTTTGTACTTCTGTGTTTTATTTTTCCCTCTTGCCCATTGGCTCCACATTTTCTGTTATTTCTTTTCTTTCTTTTTGTTGCTTAAGGAATTTTTGAAAATGCAAAGTGATCCAGGTGTGCATTGCAATAGAGTGTAAGCTCCTTGAGCGCCATTTTAAATTTTGAATTCCCAGAGCCTAGCACAGTTGCCTGGTACCTAATTGGTACCTGATAAGTGTTCATCAATTGTTTATGATTGTGGTGCAGTTGCCAGGCCTGGAGTTAGGAAGACTTGAGTTCAAATCCGACCTTTAACACTTACTAGTTGTGTGACCCTAGAGAAGTCACTTAACCTCTGCTTGCCTCAGTTTCTGTAAAATAGGGATAATAATAGCAACTACCTCCCAGGATTACTGTGAGGATCAAATGAGTCAATAACTGTCAGGCATGTGGCACATAGTAGGTGCTACATAAATCTTGGTTACTGTTATTGGTTTTAAAGTGATAAGCACCTTGTTAATAGGTATATTACAAGTTGTATTTAGCACAATAAAACAAGGCAATTCATTTTCTTATCACATAAATGATTACTTGTAGCCATTTTCTTCAGACTTAAACTGTATATTTATTCCTTTTATTTATTACTTGCGAGGCATTCAGGCAGCGCCACCCTCCACCCGACTTCCGAATAAAGCTATTTACTTCCTTGGCTGCCTGATCTATAATGGGATCCATCCAAATAAACAATGGGACATTTTCAAGATATATCCCTGGCGTTGTGGATAGAATGCCAGTCTTAGAGTCAGGAATATTCATCTTTCTGAATTCAGATCTGGCCTCAGACATTTGCTAGCTGAGTGACCCTGGACAAGTCACTTAATCCTGTTTGCCACAGTTCCTCATCTGTAAAATGAGCTGGAGAAGGAAATGGAAAACCACTCCAGTATCGTTGCCAAGAAAACCCCAAATGGGGTCATGGAGAGTTGGACGTGACTGAAAAACAAGTGAACCACAACAACATCCCTAACTAAGCAAGTGGAAATCTCCTATCGGATATCCCTTGGTGATACTGTCATAGACAAACTAGCAGGAAAATAATGTGATGGATAGATTGCTGAACTTGGGTAGAGGAAGACCTAGGTTCAATCCTGTGGCAGATACTTCTTCATCGTATGACCTTGAGAAAGTCACCTCTCCTCTCTGGGCTTCAAATTCCTTATCTGCAACATGACCTTGAAGATCCCTTCCAGGCCTGGGATCCTATGAGCCAGGAATTCGACTCTTACTTATTCTAGCTCTGAATTCCAGATGATACTACTTTTAGGATGGATAACCATGCGTATGAGATAGCAAAAAGCCAGGACATCCTTCAAGTTTCATAGTATTTGTTTGTTTTTCTGAATATTTCTTTCTTTTTTTCCCTCTTGACTACCCCAAGGGGAAAGGAAACAGAAGACTAAGCATTGATGGTTTTATTAATTCTTCCATATTTAATTATTATTCATGCTTATATAGCCTTATTTTATTTATTTATATTTATTTTATTCATATTATTCATAATTAATTATTAATTCTTTCATCTACCAGGAAAAATCTCTAGAAAGCAACTGGTCCTTCAATTCTTAAGAAGAAATGACCAAATCGCAGTTAACCTGACTTTCTTTGAACAGTTTTGCTTGGTTTGAAAGATTTCAGATTAGAAATCAATCAGTGATGAATGAGGACTTCCCTTGGCATAGTGTGAAATGCTGGAGGATGGATGGATGTTTAGCAAGGCTTAGGAATGTGACACCAAACCAGATGTCGAGTCAGCTGCGGGTTGATTTTTGGAAAATGAAATAATTATTTATGAGAAACTGATTAACTAGCATCAGTAAATTTTGTGGTAAATAGTTTTTAGGTTGCCCTTATATCCTGTAAACTTTTATTTCAGTTGTAAAAGACAGAGGTGCGGTGGTTGTTTTTTTTTAACAATTAGATTGTAAAATATTAAAATGAAATTGCTGTCCCATTTTTTTCCTGGTGGCAAATACTATATGGCTTTTGTCATTTAATTTTTCTTTTAAACATTATGTGCATTGAAGGAATTGGGGTAGTTCAATTCAAGAAACACTTATGCCCATGAGGTATAAGCCATTGTGCTGGGTACTTGAGACATAAAAGTCAAAACCATAGCAAACAGAACAAGGCAATGCCTATTCTCATGTTGGCAGAGTATTACAAAATAATATAAAGGAATTTCAAGAAGGAGAGCCTGAGAAATACTGGAGTGAGGGTTGTGGCATTGTATAGCAGGTGATCCCTATGAGAGATGCTAGGGATACTACAAGGCTGATGTTAGGAAGAAAAGCTTTCTGGATGTTGGAGACCAATTATTTAAAGGCACCAAGGTGGGAGGCAGAAAAAAATGGCACACCCTGGAAAGAGTTGACAGGCCAGTTGAACCAAATGGGGATTTTATGAAGAGGAGCAATATGAAATAAGCGCAGATAGGTACACGAAAACCAGACTGTGGAACGTTTCAAATGCCAGGATGAGGAGTTTATTTATCATTCCAATGGCAAAAAGGAAGCATTGAAGGTTTTTGACCATGTGCTCAAATCATTTGATCACACGAGTTCATAATTTTAAAGTGCTTAGCACAGTGCTTGGCACATAGGAAGGGCTGTAAAACTGTTACTATTTAGTTGCTGTTGTTATGTGGGTGATGTGGTCTGATCTGAGTCGTAATCTTAGGTGTGCGTAGATAATTAGAGAAATAAAAAATGAAAACCATGCCAAGGTTTCACCTTCCTCTGAACAAACTAATGAAAACAGAGTCAGTATCGAAGACATTTTGGGGATGGGTACAATAACACTTAATGTAGTTATGAGTTGGCCCAGCTGTTCTGCAAATCAATTTGGAAAAGAGAAAAGTTACTAAAAGTGTACACACTATGGAGTGTATATCCCAAGGAGTCAAGTCAACAAGCATTAATTAAGCACCTACTATGTGCCGGTCACTCCTAGATCATTGCCTTGTCATGGCAGGGGAGCTTACATAGCTCAGTGAAACTATGAGCTAGGTTATGTGTGGCCACTTAAGATGGACAAGTCATTAGTGAAGAGTACTGACAAAAGGTCATCCATTGAAGAAGGAAACCCCATGGACAGAATTAAAATGCTAAAAGATGTGACATCGGAAGATGAGACCCCCAGGTTGAAAGGTGTCCAACAGTAGAAGGCAGAAGGGCTTGGCGTGCATGGGGTCACAAAGTGTCAGATGGGACTGAATGACCCAACAATAACCATAACAATGTGCCAGTCACTACTGAGTACTTGGGGAGACATAACAAGGACAAAAACCCCAGTCCCTGTTCTCTTAATGGGGGTGACAACATGCAAATGACTAAGTACAAACAAGACAGAGGATAAATTGTAGATAATCGCAGAGGGAAGGTATTAATATTTTTTAAAATTAATTAATTTATTTTTAGTTTAAAACGTTTGGTCCCACAAGCTTTAGAGTTCCAAATTTTCTCCCCCACCCTCTCCTCCTCCCTCCCCTCCTTCCTAAGACGGCATGCAATCTGATATAGGCTCTGCATATACATTCACATTAAACATGTTTTCACATTAGTCATGTTGCCAAGAAGGACTATAACCAATGGAATGAACCACGAGAAAGAAGAAACAAAACAAAAAGGAGGCCAAGCAAGAAGGGTATTAGTATTAAGGGGGACCTTGTAAAGCTTCCTGTAGTAGATGGAATTTTAGCTGAGATTCAGAGGAAGCCAGGAGGCAGAGATGAGGAGGGGAGGGAGAGACTTCCAGGCATGCGTGGGGGAGGACAGACAGAGGAAATACCTGGGAATGAGAGATGGAGCATTGGGTTTGAGGAACAGCCAGGAATCCAGCCAGTGTCACTAGATCAAAGAGAAGAGTACTAGGTTGGGAATGAAGTCTAAGAAGATTAGAAAGGGAGGCAAGGGCCAGGTTATAAAAGACTTTGAAACCAAATAGAAGAAGCCAGTGCCATAAGGAAAAATTGCATGCATAACCAGTGCCGACCTCCAATTACTTTCTGTAAATTGTGTATTACCCCACTCCTGTTCTACGTCTGTCTATAGTTATTCACTTAAGAGCTCTTAAAGTAATTTTTTTAAACTTCACTGGTTTTTCTCGTGAAACATTAAGAAGTCGTTATTGTTTTATATAAGGTAACTCTCATTATTCACATTTTTAGAACCGAAGTTTAATTCCAAGGGAGTGATCCCATACAGAACAAAAAAGATACTAGTTTCATTTTGGCAAAAAGGCTGTGACAGCTGTTGGCACATGTGTTTTCTGTCATTGTCAAATGGAGGACGAGAGTATTCAATAGTCTGGTGCAAAATTCAGCAGCAGCATCACCTGTCATCTGCTAGAGAATTTCCACGAGGTGACTATTATCAAGCTGATTTATGTGGGGTAATTACAGGGCAGAAAATATAAGCTTATGGGAGGAGTGAAGGGCTGACTCAGTAAGACTGAAAGGAATGAGCATGGTCAGGAGCTGCTTTTAAGCCAAAGGGTTAAGTCTTATCCTTTCCCTTCTGGATTTTAGTAGCTTAATTTGATTCACACAGGGCTTATGCTAGACAGTGAATTGACAGCTCAGGGGATTAATGGAACTTGCTGATTGAGAGAGGCATAGCTGGTCCTTGGAGACCCCATGGAGAGTTGGTCAAAGCAGGAGCTGGAGAGAGAGCTGATTTTTCTTGAAATTAGATCATAACATTTCAGTTTTAGATCTCAGAGAGGCCTAAGAGATGATGTAGTCAAACCCTATCATTTTATAGATAAGGAAAGTGATGTCTGGAGAGATTAAGTGACCATTTCTAGGTCACATAGGTCAAATGTGACAGAGATTTGAACCCAGGTTCCTGGATTTCAAATGCAGTGTTCTTTCATTGCATGATGAAGGCATGGGCCTTTGGGGTCCAGTGGTTTTGGGGAGCAGAGCATTGTGATACAGGGCCATGATGCTCTCTCAATAATACAGTTTAATAATAAGGAATGTTTCTGTAGGGAAAGTGGAGACAAAATGACCTCAGTTCTGGGAATTACCTGAAAACTGCTATCTACTGCCATAACTTATAAAAATGTCACCAACTTGAGAAGTATATTCTTCTGGCAAGATACTCTGGAGGAAGGAGAATGGCACATTATTCACTCATTTCCCATCTCTTTTAGTCTCTAGTTGTTGTGTTTGGTTGTTTGGTTCTTTCAATTGTACCTGACTCTTGGTGACCCCCTTTCCTTGGTCATGCAGCAGTATTAAACTCAAAAAAATGGTGGCCACTAAACTTTACACGAGTATCCCTGAGGGCCATGTATTAACTTTTAAACCCCCTTATTAACATTATCTATGCTCTATTATATTTTTATTTATTTTGTTAAATATTTCCCAATTATATTTTAATTGGGTTCCTCCATACCAGGAGTGCTGTGGGCTACATCTCTGCTTTGGGGGTTTCATGGATTCCTATATAAAAATGAGAAAATTCACCAGGAAAAAAAGTTAAGTGTTCACATCCATAGGCTACTGATCATAAAAACCATGAGGCAGATTTAATATCCAGGCATTCCAATCTCTCAGTGATTCTTTACTTTGTCTCCAATTGGGAAATCAAATTTCTAGTGACAAATCCTATTATTCATTAGTATTGCTCCACATTAGGACATAGACTCAGGTGTGTGCTGAAGCCAGCTTGTATAGGCTCAGGAGAACTGATTGTTAAATTTTCTGCATTAGCATTTACACCTCTGAATTCAGAAAATGCTACAAATCAGGATTTCATTTATCGTCTAGACTTAATACAGTGATGGAGAAAAATGCTAATAATGCAGAGTGAACTTAGAAATGTGTCTTGTTTTTGGACAGCCAGTTGTTTAACATTTACCGGCATGCTCTTGGATATAGTCCATGTTCTGGTCTAAACAGCTGACCAGAAGCAGTTGACCTGAAAAGCTTGATCTGTCTTTCCTTCCTTCCTTCCTTCCTTCCTTCCTTCCTTCCTTCCTTCCTTCCTTCCTTCCTTCCTTCCTGCCTTCCTGCCTTCCTGCCTTCCTGCCTTCCTGCCTTCCTGCCTTCCTGCCTTCCTGCCTTCCTGCCTTCCCTTCTTTCCTCTTCTTCTTTCTCCTTTTCTTCCTTCTTTCCTCATTTTTTCCTTCTTTTCTCATTTTCCACCCTGGTTCCTCCATTTGCCATCACACATGTTGTGCAGGGGCTGGTCTCCTCCTCATTTATAGACATTTGCTCACCTCTCCATTTTGAAAGAGATTACCCCCTAAGAAAGGATCCGTGTCTTAGTTGAGCTCCCCCACAGAGCATCCTTTTCTTCCTGATCAGTGGGATTGCCGGGTCTTTGGTGTTCTGGTGCCTTTAATAATTGTATTGTAATCTCTATCTCAATCGTCTGTGCTGTTTAACCACATCAGTTATATAGTTATATACACGATGATGGCTTCATGAAAAGAGTGCAGTCTGATGAGAGCTGACAGTGGAGACCACCTGGGGGGCTTCACAATGAGGCCTGACTCTAAGAGGGCAGAGGGGGCTGGAGGGCTGATGTGGCAGTGGACCAGCACTCTTCAGTAGGTTCAACTTCAGAATATCAAAGGCAGGTTCACCAAGAGAGAGATCACTGGCCCCTGACGCTTTGGGGGGAGCCTTTTTCTCTTCAACAAATTTGGACCTTTACTTGGCCACTTTAAATTAGAGACAATGACTCCATTTCGATGGAAACAGAGTGAGAAGAAGTTTTGTCGTAGCGGATAAGACACTGGGCTTGGAGTCAGAAAGATCTGGGTTCAAATTCTCTCCGAAACACTGGTTAGTCATGTGACTCTTTGTGCCTCAGTTTCCTATAAAATGAGGGGGGTAGACTTGATAGTCCTAATGTTGGTGTTGTGATCTATGATTTTGTGATAAATTGCATGATACATCTATGTATCATGTAAATGTAATCAGGAAATGTTTAACAAGATAAAAATACAATACATGATAGGAATTTGTGGTTTTTTATGGCAATATGCAGCTTGCAGGGATTGGTTTCTATTTCAGTTTGACACCATTGATCTAGTCCAATTTCATCATTTTCAGGTGAAGAACCTCAGCCCCCCAGAGAGGTTAGTGACTTGTCCAGAGTCATACAGTCAGTATGTGTCAGAGTCTTTCTACTCAAAGGCTGGCTCTCTATCTACTCTCTCTTCCTAATCTATAAAGGGGAATGACAATGATTGCATTGTCTATTTCACAGGGATTTAGGGAGAGTAGGGCAGAGAAGAGGAAATGGTACTAATCTGTAAGTCATCACATGGTATCCAGGTGTCTGCAGGAGACAGGTCAGAGACCCTGATTTGGAAGAAAAGCAGGAATGGGTCCATGAACAGGCTTTGGCTGATGGGGCTTTGGGATTGCAAGTAACCCTCTTAGTGAGCTTTATCAGCTCGGTTAAAAAGCTGCTAGGTTTGATCAAATCCTCTTTGGGTGAATGACTTCCTGATGAGAAGATGTAAGTGAATTCAGATGGAAAGAATTCTTAAAACAAAGGCTACAGAGAAAGTCAATGGAAACCCCAGGCTTTTTGATTCATCCATCTAGGACACATGTCATGATTTAGAACTGCAGCCAGGACGAACAATCACCTAACTAATAAATGGAGTTTTTTTTCACATTCCTCCTGTGAAATATAATTATTTATGTCTCTTTGAAATTGATTCTCCCACAATCTAGGGTGCATGTCAAACTATGCCTGGCTTTCCTCTTCTTCATCACTGATTTTAAGAAGGAATTGTGACTTACCTCTGAGGTAGAGAAGTCTTCCTGACCTAGCTTCATGTTTAGTCTGTTTCCCTATTTGTAAAATAGGGAATACATCAACATTCACCTCAATGGGTTGTTCTGAGGATCAAGTGATATATTATATGTAAAGTGAAACATAATATGGATTGTTATTATTAAGAGCACTGGACCAGGAGTTAGAAAGGTCTGAATTCAAATCTAGCCTCAGATACTTAATAGCTGTGTGACCCTGGGCAAATAATTTACCTTCAGTCTACCTCAGTTTCCTTATCTGTAAACTGAGGTTAATAATTGCACCTACTTCCCAGGATGGTTATGAGAATCAAATGAGAATATTTGTAAAGAATTTTGAAAACCTTAAAGTGCTATATAAATACTAGTTATTAACATTTCTCCCCAAGCAACCAGTTCCTTCCCAAGGGGTCAGGCATTTATGGCCACAGAGAGAGATATACAGGTTTATTTTGAAGGTGAGAAGCCTGAACTTACAGAATTGGACCTGGATGTTTAACTTACATACACAGAATATTTTCTGCTTAAAGATATTTGCATATATTAGCATATTTGATCCTTACTCCATCCTGGGAAGTTGGTAGCTCAAGTATTACTCTCATTTGACAGATGAAACTGAAGCTCAGGTTTTGTGACTTATACGTGGCCACAAAGTTAATCAGGGTAGAAATGGGGCCAGTTCTCAGGTGGTCCAACTTCGGGTACAGGATTTTTTTTTTAGTATCACTACTTCTCTATCACTGTATTATTGAATCACAAAAAATGATTCATCATGAATGAATGATCAGAAGTAATTCAAATTGAAAAGCTAGTTCATCCTATTTTTTGAATCTCAAACACAGGGTAATAGATGTAGAGGCAGAAGTGGTCCTAGGGGCCATCTAGGCCACCACCCTCATTTTTCCAATGAGTTTCTGGAATCTACCCAAGGTCAAATAGCTAGCAGATGTTGAAAGAGGGATTTGGACCCAAATCTTTCTTACCCCAAATTTAACTAGCTTTCTATCCAGGATGCTTTGCTGGCTTTTCAGTAGGTAAAAATGCAGAAGCAAATCAAGCTTTGGTAACTGGTGAAATCAAATTCAGAATCAAAGAATTTCAGAATCTCAGAGTTGGAAGAGTTATCAGAGGCTAGCTAGTCCCAATAGCACCTGAACAAGTATGGCATAGTGTCTGATGGCCTCAGCTTCCCTATCTGTGGGAACTGGAAGACCGACTGATCTCTAAAGTCCTCTTCTATCCTATGATGTAAATGAGAGTTGTTAAACTTGGATCATGGCCAAAACTCCCCAGTAGGGCCTGAACCAGATTTAAAAGTAATTGGGAGATGTTTAATGAAAAAATTAAAAATACAATACAACACAGGTAATGCTAATTTGTGGTTTTGTAAGTTCTTCAGGGAATCCATATCTATTTGAGTTTGACACCACTGACACAAATAATCAAGACTAGGTGTTAGTAATGGCAGAGATGGTAGAAGGTTTACTGGTTCTTTTACTGACTGGTCCTGTGACCTCAGGCAACTCACCTGATCCCTGCTGCCTCAGTTCTTATCTAACAGAGACATCTATGTAGCCACTTGATGCCCTCAGATGAGATACTGTGGGTACCAAGTGTAATTTTCTTCTACAAATCATTATGAAACTACTTATCATCACAGTGGTTGTGTGAGATGGGTTTGGTGGTTTTGTTTCTTTGTTTAGGCTGAAATGTGGAGGTAGACAGAAAAAGCATTTATTAAGTGCTTACTGTGTGCCTGGTGCTGTTCTAAGTATAAATACAAGCAAAAAGCAAGACACTCTCTGCTCTCAAGTGCCTTATGTTCCAGTGCAGGAAGGCCTGTGGAAGGAAGCTGGAAAACAAAAATTAGAGAGTGGGGGCAGTTGTTTGTCCTTTGTTCTAGAAGGGGACCAAATGAAGGTGGTAAGAGAGTAGAGTAATGTGGGAAGGTGTACTGGGGTGCCATGTTCACGATTTAAAGAGAGCATAATGGTATTGGTGCTTCCTCAAATGGAGATCCAAAAAATTGAGTCTTGCCCATGTTAACACAACAAGGAGTGAACAGGGAAAGGAACTCAGAATCTATGATATTCCAATGGCTAGTCCTTGGGCCAAGGCTGCTCATCCTCATAGTGACCAATTGTGAACCTCTTAGTGGCTTAGAATTATATATGACAATAGCCACAGACTCTAAAAAACAGGCATAATGTGTTTTTAGTCTAAATGTGTGAGATGTAGATTTTTTTTTTCTTTCACAGGCTTTTAAGGGTCAACATGTATTATCTTTGCATCACTTTATTTGATGGTTATTTCTTTAACACCTTTTGAAAACTTGTAAAAGCAAACCAACCTGACTACAAGCTTAAGGGTAGGTGTGAAGTGCCATCTGTCATTGAGAAGGAGGTACTTGGATTTTAATCAGAAATTATAATCAGGAAGAGGCAAATGCATAATGACTTCAGGGCAAAGAAAGAAAGCTGATTAAGTCAGGTTTGGTGAAGGGACAAAGAGGTTAGGTTGTGTGGGTTGGGCTGTGAACAATTGATTCAACTGGGGACCAAAGTAAGGGTTGCACAATGTATTTAATAACTTATTTATCCATTCTCTCTGTCTCTGTCTCTGTTTCCTCATCTCTTCTCTTCCCTTTCTTTCTCTCTCTTCTCTCTTACTTTCCCTCTCCTCCTCTCTCTCTGTTTTCTCTTCGTTGCTCTTCTTCTCTTCTCTCTTCTCCTTTCCCTCCTCCCCTCCCCTCCCCTTCCCTCTCCTCTCTTCTCCTCTCTTCTCCTCTCCTCTCCTCTCGTCTCCTGTCTCCTCTCCTTCCCTTCTCTTCTTCTCCTCTCTTTGTCTCCTCTTTCTTCTTTCTCTCTTTTCTTTCTTCTCCTTTCTTTCCCTCTTTCTGGTGTCTCTCTCTTTGTCTCTCCCTTTTCTATCTTGACACTTAAGTTTAATTTATATTAGTCACATTTTCTCCATCTCTCTTAAGTTTAGACAATCAATAAAACAATAAATCAAGCCCCAATTTAAATCTTTGCCTATTTCTCTGAGGTACCTAATGATCACACTGAAAACTGAAAAAAAAACCTACTGAAAAACCATCTCTCTTGAGCAGTTCAAGATGGCTCCGGCACACCCCTGGAGAGATGGGGTTGCTTGTGTTCCCTTACTGTTTCCTCTCCCCTATTTGGGCTAAGGTTTCATTAAAAATTCATTTAGCACACAAATGGGCAGTTGTTTCTTACGTTTCCTGCTATGGAGTTTTGATAGTATTGCTACTTCTGACAGCAACTTTCTACCATGGTTTTTCTGGTTTCGTAACAGCAGCATAAAACATCTTTAAAAAGAAATGAGTAGCACAGTTTTCTTCAGAAGCCTACTGTGATCTCAATTTTTTTTTTTGGTGGGGAGGATCAGGAAAAAATGCCAACATTCTTTTTACCCCCACAAAGACAGAGACAGAAAGTCTGGCAAAGAGAGGAAGACAAGATTTCTTTCAGAAAATCCTATTTTGTTCAGACAGTCACAAAGTGGGGCTTATTCTCCCGTGGCCAAGGCTTTTTCATCCTAACATCACAGCCTGGTGATAGTTCTGAGCCTACAGAGTTGGTGGTCTCAGAGGGAGGCAGATTGAGGTAGTGGATGGTGTACTGAATTAGGAGTCAGAGAAGTAAAATTCAAATATTGGTTCTGCTACTTACTACCAGTGTGGCTAAGTCATGTAAGCCCTTTGAACCTCAATTTTCTTATCTGTAAAATGGGGTGGTAGTGGTGGTAGACTAAAGTACCTTCTAGTACTGAATCTCTGATCTATTCCCAATCTATTGGCCTGTTGACTTTTGCTAATGTTAACCAGATTAGTTTTTTTGAGAGATACTTAAAAAAGCAAAGCTTCTGTTTTCAGATATGCACCGTTCTATAGATCAGTGA
>JAQQSZ010008676.1:0-12979 GCA_028646595.1 Phalanger gymnotis
ATGGGAGGGGAGTGGGGCGACAGAAGGGAGGGCTGACTGGGGAACAGGACAACCAGAATACATGCCATCTTGGAGTGGGGGGGAGGGTAGAAATGGGGAGAAAATTTGTAATTCACTCTCCTGTGAAAATCAATGCTGAAAACTAAATATACTAAATAATAAAAAAATTAAAATAAAAAAGAAAGAAAAAGGAAAAGGAAAATGGAAAAAAGTGGGGAGGGAAAGGTATGTCAGAAGAAAAGACTGAAGATGAGTGGCACATATAACAGTAAGTGCTAATATGTACATCTTCATTTTCTTCATTTTTTCCCTTTCTCTTTTCATGTTTTCTTATTAGGAGAAATGGAGACTTGACTCCTTAGAGAGGAGCTAGATAGGAAAGGCTGACGTTTGAAACCTTCCAAAGTAGTCCTGATGTCTTAACTCGGGCACTAGCAAATTACAAAGCCACATGAATTCCAAAGCTACAAGATGATTTTCAATGGCAACAGAATCCTAAGTAAAATTACAAAATCAGAACAACCTATTTTAGACTCTTCCTATCTGCTAAGTAAATACTTCTCTTACTTCCTGTCTTCTTTTCCTCTTTCTGCTTTTTCTGACCTTTTCTTCCCACTCTTGGTCCCATTCAGGTCAATTCAACAAAAATATATGCTCTGTGTGTGTGTGTGTGTGCGTGTGCATTCATGTGTATATGTATATATACACAAATATATATGGCGAGAGATACACACGTATATACATGCGTGTATGTATGTATGTGTATTATGTATGTATATATGTACATATACATATATAAGTACATATATGTGTTATATGCAAGGCACTGGAAATATAAATATGAATGTAAACCTTCCTTAAAAACTTTATGGAAATGGCACCGAGAAGATAGCTAAGCAAAAGGAGAGCCCAGCTGTCTTACAAACAGCCCGGTAAAGGCTAGCACCAGATGAGTCAATGACGAAGAAGACCAAAGGGAAGTGATGATAATAAGCCTTTCCATCAAATCCAGGACCACACTAGAAGGCTGGCAGAAACCTGTGGGTGCTCAGAGAGGAGACTTGCCAAGGGCAGGTGAAATCAGAGAAAGCTCTGGGAACACTGGACCAAAGACAGACATAGGACTGAGGACGTCATCAGGAGATGGAGTCATAAGCCAAGGATTGTGGCAGAGGGTAAGCCCCCAAACATTAGGGCAATAGGATAGTAGTAGGAGCATTTAAACTGCAGAGCTAAATGGACCAAATTGAGACTGCCCACCCCAGCCAAAGCTAGAGGAGGGGTATCCCAATCCAAGAACTGAGGTTGAATATAGAAATGAAAATAAATGAGATGAAATAAAGGAAAATAAATGAGTAAATAAATGAAAAAGCCAAACATAATTTTACGAAAAGAAATATTATGGATTGAAGAAAGAGACAATAACTGCAATGAATACAAATAGAGAGAAAAGAATGGCCGGGCTACAAGGACTGCAAGAGTAACTAGAAGAAATGAAGCAAGAGATTTAAAAAATCAAATCTGGACTCATGGGGAAAAAATAGCTTAGCTCAGAGTGTGTAAACCTTAACTAAGTAGTAGAATCCCTGAAAAATAGAATATAGCAAACAGAATGCAATGATTTTATGAGAAAACATGAAATATTAGAACAAAGTCAAAAGACTGAAAAATTAGTAGATTATGAAAGGCCCTTAAACAACTGATGATTTAAAAATCATCATACTTGCCGAAAGCCATGATCAAACCAAAAACCTGAGTACCACATTTCAAGAAATCATAAAATAAAACTTCTCAAATCTATTAGAACTAGCAGACAAAGGGAAAACAGGAACAATGTACTGGTTATCTCCTAAAAAAAAACACCCCAAATTTGAAATATCCAGTAATTTCATAGATAAAATCTAAAGCTTCCAGATAAAGGGAAAAATACTCTCAGGAGTTAGAAAAGTTCCAATACAAAGGAACCAGAATGAGGATCACACAAGTCAATGCTGAAATGAACAGTAAATTTTGGAATATCATATTCTAAAAAAAAAGACAACCAAGAATAACCATGCCTAGAAAACAATAATGTTGATAGTATTTATCAGCATTTATGAAAGAAATACCACAGTAGTATACAATATTTATAACATAAAAAGTAGAGATAAAAGAAATCTAAAAAGGTAAGTATTAATCCATTTGAACAAGCCAAAAGGACCAAATGATGAAGTGCTTACATACTAATGGTGAAAAGACAAGTGGTCCTTTAGAATCAGACTGTTTCACAGAGGGAACAGAGAAAGAGACAGGTGTAGGGCCTGAAGCTGCTTCTATTCCATTTCATAGATTTTAATAGAGGATAAAAGGAAGGGGACAAGGAAATACACTAGGGAAGAAATGATAAAGAAAGAGAAAGAATTTATTACTTTTTACTGTTGAAGTGTACCAGAAGAGCCTTATGGATATATGGAAAAGGGCACAGGGGCAACAAGTATCTGATGAATGTCATTCTTATCTGAACCAGGCATAGGAGGATTGAACACACGCACACACACACACACACACACACACGCAGACTTTGGTGTAGAACTACACCAAATTTAATAGGAAAACACTGAGGACAGAGAGGTGAAAGAGATCTTTAAGAACAACAATAGTGGGGCAGCTAGGTGGCTCAGTGAGGAGAGCACCAGCCCTGGAGTCAGGAGGACCTGAGTTCAAATACGGCCTCAGACACTTGACACACTACTAGCTGTGTGACCTTGGGCAAGTCACTTAACCCCAATGCCCTGCCTTCCCCCCTCCAAAAAAAAAAGAGGGACAGTAGAGTTGGGACAGGGAGAATCATAAGTAAAACAAACTTCAGCTTTGGAGGAGAGATCATAAAAGGGAAGATTAAAAGAAGAAAAGCAAACTATAAGAACCAGTGATTGGAGTCTATGCTGAATAGTGGAAGAATGGCAGAGAAGTATGATAAGACCAATTAATTATGGATCGCTAGGGTTGATTTACAAATTAATTCTGTCAGAGATTCAAAGAACAATTAACTATTGCAACACTACATAAACTGCAAAAATTGGAAAAGAAGTATCTTACTAAACTCTTTCTATTAGTTAAATATGATCCTGATATGTATACAAAGGACACAAAGCAGAGGGAAAACAAAGACTGATATCTAATGACTATCAGTTTATCAAACGTAACTGACTGAGGGTGGTTTACCTTTGGATAGAGCCTATGAAATGGCTAAGATCCAAGAATGGAATCCAAACCTCTTCATTAGTGATATCTGCATGAATACAGACACTAATATATCAACCAAGAAGTGTCAAATGCCTGAGACATTTGTGAAAATGGATGATGGAAATCCAGGACCAGGTTGTTGTCACCAGAAGTTACTGAAGAGAGCCTGGATTTAGTAATTGATATAGATTATATTTTTTAAAAAAGGAGAAACCGGGCAAAACAACACTTAGGGCAGCACCTTCTGAATAACTAAGAAGACATGATTTGGCGGCTAGAATTATAAATCAAAAACTCTATCTTTCACAAACTGACAGATGATAAATCCCCATTATATGAATACTGATTTTAAAATATCCTGAAGAGCTCAGCCATTAAGTCATCACAGACCAAACTATTATCGACAATCACGAAGACATAACATTAACCCATATAAATTTAAGAACATTTTGAATCTATGTATACCAAATATTGATAATCTCTAAACTCCATACAGCAAAAACATTCAAAACAGAAAAATCAAAATCATCTGGGAACAAGATCCCTGTTGTCCAGTCTGCTACTAAAGTTGTATTAGGGATGTTTTCAGTGACTCTACAGAAGATGAGCTTACTAACTTCCCATACTTTTATTCAATCACCTGTTTAATAGACCATACGACCATTAAAAATAAATAATAGCAGGATAGTGATAAAACCCATCAGGATTGTTTTTACATGAAACCCTTCGAAGAGGATGACAAGACCAAGATAATAATAATAACTGACATTTACAAAGAGCTCTAAAACTTGCAAAACATTTTACATATATTGTCCCATTTGTGCTTGGTGTTGTACAAAGTGCTTTGGGAGGATACAAGTGAAGTGGGAAATAAACCTTTCACACAAGTAGTTTAATATCTGGTTGCAAAGAAAGAACATGCTTCTTTAAAAAACACCAGAGTATTGTTACAAAGCTCTTATGGAGAACTGCCTTCACTATTGTTCAGTGAAGTTATGTCTGACTGTTCCACAAGTATTTCTGTAAGATTGTTATTATTGCTTAAAATATTCGTTGGATGGATGAATAGCATTCCCAGCTTAATCTCTCACATGTGGCAAGTTATAAATAGGTAGTTCTATTTAAATGGATAGTCTTTGGGGGGAGGAAGGAAATTAAGCTTAACTTTTGTGCTAAGCAGTTAGGCACCTTTTTAATAAAGAAGTGCATTTCAATCTAATCCAACAAACACATCTATGCGCTAGGCACCAGAGTAAAAATAAAATAAAATAAAGCATTCCCTGGCCTCAAGGAGGTTACATTCTACTGGGACAAAACAACACACATCCAGATCAGTATAAGAGTGGATCACTAACAGTTCAAAATGCTTCTTTTTTTCCTTCAAGGCTCAATTCAGAGGCTACTTTCTCCACGTGGCATCACCTGACCCTTTCTAGCCATCATACTCTGTATACTCTCCATTCTTAATTTTTCTTAGAGCACTTTATGACATGTCCCTTTCACCCTATCGATCCATCAGTCCATCAACCATTACATTGTCCTTATATTATATTTATCTGTGTATCAGTCTAGCCCTCCTCAAGGGAATGTAAATTCACTGAGCAGAGAGATAGTCATTTTTGTTTAAACTTTTGTCTTCATTGTCTGCCATAGGGCCTTGTGTATTGTAAATTACTAGATGGACCAGGAATGTCAATTGATGCCAAAATTTGCTTGGTTCATCAAGATATTTTTACATACTGGTCGTCATATTGACAAATGTTTGCTGAAGTTGAATAAAGCTCTTCTTGGTGGAATGCGTAAGGAAGATCTTTTTCTTCAGGGGTGCTTTGCAGCACTACTTGCTTCTTCTGGTTGACTGCCGCTTCTACCTGTCCCATCTTATCTGCTAAAAAGTAGACTTCATTTGTTCAATCAAATCAAAACGACTCTCTCCAGTTACTCACAATCTCTTCATTGCCAAATCTAATGGCCTTTTCTCAATCCTCATCCTTCCTGACTTCTCTGCAGCCTTTGACATCAGGGATCACCTTCTTTTTCTCCTTCACACTCTTCTTTCTAGGTTCTTGTGACACTGATCTCTCCTCTTTTTCCTCCTTCTCCTCCTACATATTTCACCACTTCTTCTCTGTCTCCTTTGCTATATCTTCATCCACAGCATGCCTGCTAACCCTTGGGGAATCCCCTAAGCTTCTGTGCTGGGGCATCTTTTTTTTCCTTCTATACTCTTTTACTTGGTGATCTTATCTCTATGCAGATTATCAGATCTGCTTAGTCCTAACCTCTCTCCCAACCTCTAGTCCTACATGTCTACCTGCTGATTTAGAACTAGTTATCTTGTAGATGTCTCAGCATGTCCAAAACCGAATTCATTCTCTTTTTCCCAAACCCTCCCCTCTTCCTAACTTCTCTATTGTATTGAGGGTGCCATCATCTTTCCAGTAGCCCTGGCTCACATCCTGGGTATCATCTTTGACTCCTCAATTTCTCACATTCATATCCAATCAGTTGTTGAATCAAGCACTGTCATTTGTCTTTTTGTAACATTTCTTCTATGTTACCCCTTCTCTCCTCTGACACTGCCAACACCTTGATGCATCTGGAAAACCTCGTTCAAAAACCACTTCCACCAATCAAATTTCCCCAAACCCAGCTACCCTACTTTGATCTTTCCCTTTATTCCCTCTCTCTCTCTGAGGTCTTTATGAAAGGCAAGGCAAAACAGCAAATGTGTATTAACTATGTGCCAGGAACTCCCTGCCCTAAGAGTTTATATTCTAATAGGGTGAGAAAAAAAACCAATGGAGCTGAAGGTGCTGGAAGGGCAGGAAACAGGGAAGAAGTGATGGGGAGATGGGAGGGATTTTTCATTGGGAAAAGGGGGTTGGCATGGCAGATGAATGTTGCAGGGTAAGGAGGGCAGCCTCAAGTGCTAAGGGAGGTTCCGGGGTGAGATTGTAGCAGAGGTCTTTATGACTATAGATTATTATTCATGTATTTTCTACACCAAAGTCCTCTTCCTTACCATGGGTATAGGGATATCCCAGAGTTTTCAAAGGCAAAGACAGCAGAAGATAAGCTCTAACAGCTTCCAATAAACTGGAAAGGCTTCTAGTGTAACCTGGCAATAGACTGTGTCTATAATATGAGGAACAGCTTAACTAAGTTTAGAGAAATTGATTACCAGTCTGGCCTCAGCACAATTAATTATTTGACCACAGTAACTCTCAACCACAGTCTACCAAGTCACAGAGGCGTTATAATACGCCTTAATAAATAGAGAACCACACTAATTAAAATGCTTATCATCAAAGTATTAATATATCTTATACATATTCATGTGTGCTTTCTAACAGGCTTCTAGTATTCTGCTACCAGACCTTAAATGGTTTGTGGGAAGAGGCTATTTTCCACTTCATTTATTCTTCCTCAAGCACTTTATACAGGACCAGTCAGTCAGTCCATGGTAAACAAGAACCTTTTTTTGAAGGCAATCAGGGTTAAGTGACTTGCCCAGGGTCACATGGCTAGTAAGTGTCTGAGGCCACATTTGAACTCAGGTCCTCCTGACTCCAAGGCCAGTTTTCTATCCACCTAGCTGTACTTTCAACAAACATTTATTAAGTGCTGGAGATATGAAGAAATGTGAAAAAACAGTCCCTGCTCTCAAGGAGCTCACAGTCTAATTGGGGAGAAAATATGTAAATAATTATGTACAAATAAGATATAGATATGTATATATGTGCATATACGTGTACATATATATGCATGCATAGATGTGTGTATATATATCTATCTATATAGACGTGTCTATATCTCTATATCTATGCCTCTCTATGTAGACAGAGACACATGCACATACTAGAGATAATCTCAGAGGGAAGGCATTAAGATTAAAGAGGACTGGAAAGGTTTCTTGCAGAAGGCAGTATTTTAGCTGATATTTGAAGGAAGCCAGGGAAACCTAGAGACAGGGATGAGGAGCAAGAGAGTTCTAGGGATAATGATGGGGAATAATAAACAGTGATAAGGCACAAATTAGATATGGAAAGTACAAGATTTAAAGCCATATATAGCTGTCATTCGTTATTATCATCTTGTTCTCATCAGATATACAGCTTAAAGGGACTTTGGAGGACATCAAATAAAAGGGAAGTTAAGTGACTTGCCCTAGGTCATGCAACTAGCCAGTTTTCAGGGCAAGATTCGACCTCTGTTCTTCCTGACTCCAACGCCAGCACTCTGTTTACTATGCCACCTCAAGTCCTGAGAGAAGTTCTTACGCTATTACTCTCCTTGTATATTTAGTATTTTAGGGACAATTAAAGAGGTGGGTAAAGTAACTGCTTTTTCTAATCAAATAAAAGTATTTGAATGTAATCTCATCCTCTGTAGACACACTGAAAGTGCTCTCAGTTCAGTCACAGACAGGACAATAGGGATAAAATGCACCTCCTCTTCTTCCACTCAATTCTGACTTCCTCTACTAAATCTCTATATCGTGAAAACTTTTCTTTCCATGGAGTTTGGAGATTATGATATTTGACACATGTCTCTTGATGGATCAATGGTATATCTGAGAGATTGCTGATGACAATTTAGTCTATGAAGAAGTCTGATTCCAGTACCAACCAGCTGAGTTATCCAGGATTTTTTAATGGTTCTCCTGATATTTGTAATATGGGGATCTATCATGTGTTGGTACATGAAAGACAGAAAGTTTCTGATGTATAATTCTAACTTCTAGGTTATATCTCCTTCAGACTCAATAGGTGCTAAATCTTT
Source organism: Phalanger gymnotis (assembly GCA_028646595.1). Lineage (NCBI taxonomy): Eukaryota > Metazoa > Chordata > Mammalia > Diprotodontia > Phalangeridae > Phalanger > Phalanger gymnotis. The sequence goes on from JAQQSZ010008676.1 coordinate 8,011, forward strand.
ACGGCCTGCCATGATACATTATATAGTTTCTCCCATTTCTTAGCATAATCACAAAATCTGTGGCTCTTAAGGATACTCTTCTACAATTTCCGTAGCAGCGACCTAGTCCTGAACTGCCATCATAAACTCCTCCATTTCCATAAACAAGTCCATGCAAATCAACCATTTCTTTAACATTTTGCTGGCTGAGTTTATGTGGGCATTGCCCATGAAGGGATTAGACTTCATCCAGAGGTAAAACACTCCAAGTTCATTAGATGAATCCAAGGGAATGAGCCTGGTGTCAAGTTTTTCGGTTGCCTAGTGAGCTAATTTAATATCTGCTTGTTCCAAAAGTATTTCTATGAGATAATCATCATCATCATTATTATTATTCAAAATATTTGCTGAATGGATAAAGTAGAATTCCCAGCTTAATCTCTTAAATTTGGCAAGTTGTGAAGATGTACTCCAATTTAAACGAGTTTTCTTGGAGTGGGGGAGGGTTAAGCTCAATTTTTGTTCTAAGTAACTAATACCTTTTAAAAAAAAAAGTATCTAGTGATTTTGATATTCAGATTCCTTAAGGCAATGACTATGTTATTCTTTCACAACAAGTTAAAAAAATGTAACTTAAAAACTGCATTTCAACATATCTCAATCAGAATTTGAAAGCTTGTTCCTTTCTCAGGATATATCTTCTTGCAGCTTTGGGCATGGTCCTAATTTGTTCTTTTCCATTCAAAAGAGGACAATGTGGATCTCAAGAGATTAGGGGGAAAGGTGAAACTACCCCATTCAAATTATTCTTTCATTGTAAATACAATTTTAAAATTCATAAACTGCCTTAGACTTTCCTTCACTTACTCCCTCTTGTGAAAGAAAGTTATTTTCAGTGGTTTACAGAGATCAAAGTTCTATCAGGTTAACTACTAGGTACATGTATCAGACATTGAAAAGATATTGAATAAATTCAATCTGTGATTTCTCAATTTTTGTGTGCTAGCTTGTAAATACTACAAAATCCTTCCTCCATTATCAGGATCTTTAGGATATATTTTGGTAAGTTCTGTTGCAAATCAAGTTGTGTTCTTGTGTTTCTGTTTTCGCATTACTAAACCTAACCAGGCATATAATATCTTTTCAATTCACAAAGTACCCATACTATACAATCTGTGGCTTTTGCAACCACATATTTTAAAGTAGTCATTGAGCCCTGAAAGGCAAATGCTATCATTCAAGTTCTAATTACATGCTACCTGGGTTTTACAGGACAGGAAAAAAAATGAGTACTGTATTTCTAAAATGCATTTTTGACCATAAGCAATCTCTAAAAAGGATGTCCAAAATATTTTCGAACTGTATCACTAGTACAATTATTTTTATAACTCATGTACAACTCAATTCAAATTATGTTTTAGTTTTTTCTTAGGTTGTTTCTTTTTGATAGATTGGTCAATAAATACCAAATCAAGCAGTCAAGTAAATACATTTTCATTGATATTGGCAGGCATATAATTAACTCTGAGGATAAAAGAAAGAAAAATCAATTTGTGATTACTTTTCCAGTTCTTAACCATTAATCATTTATAATCAGAGTTGTTCTACTATGGGAATACACGCAAATTTATGTATATAAGTGTGTGTGTGTGTATATATATGTGTATATAAATATGTGTATATATAAATACACACAAATTTATGTGTATATCTACATATATATGTATATATGTGTATTTGTCTATGTATGCACTACACAGAGATATACATATGTTTATATACACCTATACAAATACTTAGGAATGGAGATACAAAAATGCAAAAAAAAAAAAAACTTTTCCAGGAGTTAACATATAAATCCCTTTGCCTGTCATCTAAGACCCTGAAAAAACCAGCTTGTAGTTTCGTTGACTTTACTCCTCCTGTAACTCCTCCTTCAGGCCAACACGGACGTCTCTGTCCCTGAAATATGCCTTGTTTTCTCCATCCTCTCTGTAATTGTGCTTTACCTTATGTTTATTCTCCCTGGAATGTCCTCCCTCCCCTTCTTTCCCACTGAATTTCTGCCCATCCTTTAAAGTACATCTAAAATGCAAACACCTTCAGAAAACCTTCCCTCACTCCTCTCTAGTTATAAACATTTCCCCCTTAGACCTAACACAGATACTTTATTTCACATTTTTCCAATGCACGTATTCTGTATTAGAGTTATCTAGAGGCAGCTAGATGGTATAATGGTTAGAGCATTGTACCTGGACTCAATAAGATCTGAGTTTAAACTTGGCCCAAGACGTTTAATAGCTACGTGACCACCTTGGTCAAGTCATTTTACCTCTGTCTGATTCAGTTTCTTCAATTAGGAAATAGGCATAATAATAGCACCTACCTTCCAGGTTGTGGTTGTGGTTTGTCCTTCATTCTCAAAGAGGACCAACCCAGGGAGATGATGACATAACTTGCAATTGACTTTAATTTGAGTGAGGGAGGGCTGTGCAAGGTCACCAGCCTCACTTTCTCCTCCAGAGCCATCTGGGTCCAGTGACCAAATATTCATCAGGATGACTGGAGATGGCCCCCAGGATGCAATGGGAGACCCTGGCCCTTTCAAGCAAAGGTCTTTTCAAGTACTCACTTTGAGTGAGGCAACGCCTATTCAGTGAATAGGCCTCTTTAAGAAGTGAGTTAAAGGATGACCCCTTTAATAAAAAAAATCAACCTGGGAGGGGAAGACCCTCAGAGTTACTGGCCAAAAAAGAAACAGTTACTATTTACATTCACTGAGAGCCTGGAGGGCCCCCCAAAAATAACTATTAAATAGTGCTTGTGCAGGGCAGGGACCTATTGTTGTCCAATCTATGAGCTCCAGAGCGATTTGGGTTCAAGGCTTGGTCTTTAAGAAGGAAATCTAGCCAGTAAAGCCTGGGTGGTGGTGAAAGTCAAATGAAATATTTGTAGAGTATTTACCATAGTGCCTGGTACACAGAAGCCACCTAATAAATGCATGTTTCCTTCTTTCTATCTTGTCATATGCCTCTATTCCTGGAAGGCAGGAATACTCTCTTATCTGAATTTTATATCTCCCCAAGCACACTGTAAGATCATAGAAAAAAATTTGATTTAGAGCTAGAAGCAGCAGCATTGGAAATCATTTGGTCCAATGCCCCCATTTTGTATATAAAGAAACAGAGTCCTAGAAAGTCTATGTACTTGCCCAAAGCCACACAGGTAGTAATTAGCAGAGCTAGCATTCAAACACAGTTCTCTGAGTGTAAATCTAGAATTCTTTCCATTTTAAGCTCTTAAAAATGTTTGCTAAACTGAATTACTATCAAATCTTTGGGGATGTACATTCATTTAAACTTTATCAAAGTATAAATTTTACTAAGTTATTTCAATAGCAAATTATCGATATCTAAATATGACTTTGAGGCTTGTAAATTAATTTTCCAAGCAGGCTACAAGTGTATTTACCTAATAAATAATATTACGTGCAACTAATCTGTGTTGATTAAAAAGTAATTCACATTTATAAGTTATATTAGTAATTTCAGTAAGTATTTCTAAATACTTGTAGGAATATTCTCTATCATTTAATATTTTAAATCAGAAACATTTTGTGTGAATATGTGTGCGAGTCAGCATTTATACTTGTATTTTCAGCCAAATCATCCCAGTTTTATAGAGCTGTAGCCAAAAAAAATTGGTAGAATTCAATCAATATGTAATCATTTTAAATGTTTATGATATGCTAGATACTGTGCTGGACTCTGAGATTGCAAAGACAAAAATTAACAATTTATGCCCTCAAGGAGCTCACAATTTGTTAGACAAGACTACATATATTCCTAAACACACATACACATTTATATGTATATATGTATATGTATATATATATACACACATATAAGTATGTATGTGTATATATGTGTGTATGTGTATGTATATATGTATGTATACATATACAAAATAGATGCTACTATATATTATATTTTAATACATAACTAATATCTACCTATAATATATATATTTATAATATGTAACACCCCTCTGAGGATTCATTTGTTCAACTCGCTTTGCCAACGGGAAGAGGTGTTGTCACTACTACTCCCATGGTTCTAAGATTAACCTGTACTTGACTACCTTCCCAAATACTAGCTCACAAGCTCCATCAGTGTGCTTCCCCTGATACATTTCTTTAGCTAAAGCATGTATTCAATGGCATAGTGTAATGACATTTCTTTTGGAGTTTTAGTTCTTCTCAGTACTAAAGTAATCAAGTGCCTTTGAGACTTGCCTTTGTTTCAATCAAGAGTCTTTGATGACCTGTTTAAGTCACAAGAAAGCCTAAGTCACATGAGTTTGAGTCACATGGTTGTGAAGCCCTCTGACCCTGAAGAAGTGTATATACTCTGAGGTTAGCATTTTGCTTTGGGGCTCACTCATTAGAAGAGCTTTGGTGTGATTTGGCCAGACGAGACTCTGGGTAGCTGTTAAGGAGCTCCCCCAGCTTTGAAAACCCATATGTTGGTGCTTCTCTCTCTGGTAACAATGTATGTATGAATTGCTATGGACAGACAGTTAGAAGCTCTCTCTGATTTGTGTTATTTGCTCTGTTTATATAATTTCTGCTTATAATTTCTGTCTGTGTTTTCTCTGAAGTTCAGGGTACTGACTTTTTCCCCTGAACTAAGTGAATGATATATCTATGTTCAATTGAAGTGAGATTGTAAACCCCTTAAAGTTGCTTTCCTTAGAAAAGCAGATCAGAAAGGGGGCTGAGCCAAGATGGCAGCTGGGAAGCAGTGACTAGCATGAGCTCACCACCAAGTCCCTCCAAAAACCTATAAAAAAAAATGGCTCTGAACCAATTCTAGAGCTGCAGAACCCACAAAGTGGCAGAGGGAAGCAGGGCTCCAGCCCAGGACAGCCTGGATGGTCTCTGGGTAAGGTCTGTCCCACACAGAGCTCCCAGCCCCCAGCTGAGGGGAGC
>JAQQSZ010008677.1:0-12979 GCA_028646595.1 Phalanger gymnotis
AACCTAGAGATATGTCAGGATCTTCAAAAGTGCTTTCATAGAATATGATTCATATATTGTAGCCAACTGGGGGGCTTGGGATTGTCTTGGGCATTTTTCTTTTCCTTTTTTACATGCTTTTTTCTTCTTTTTTCAACTATCCAGGCTTTTTTGTTGTTGTTACTTCTACTTCTTCCCACCCACCCAAAAGAAAGAAAAACAAATGAAGAAAAGCAAACCCTTCTTATAAAAAAGTCAAGTCAAGCCAATGATCATATCTTCAACCTCCCCAAATACTTTGCTTATTTCTCTGTCATGAGAGGGCCAAGCCATCTTCTTCATTGGTCACCAGGAATCACGGTTGGTAAGGGAAATGATTAGAATTCTTGTCTTTCAAAATTGTTCGATTTTGCAATGGTGGTTCTGCAGTACAAGACATTCTTTTGGTTCTGCTCACCTCTCTCTGAATTAGTTCATACAATTCTTCCTAAACTCTGAAAGCCTCTCTTTCCATTTCTTCCACCAAGACAATATTCTGTTATGTTCACACACCATAACTTGGTCAGTTATCCCCTGATGGATGAGACCCCTCAGTTTCTAGTTCTTTGCCACCACAAAAAGAGCTCCCATAAATGTTTTTGAACATACAGCATTTTCCAAAATCTTAGGGCATCAAACTGCATCAAAGCTTTTGGGACACCCTATGTAAGACATTTTCCTCTTAGTCAACAGATGTTTAGCAAATACTTAGTGTGTGCCAGGCACTGTACCAAGTACTGATAATAAGAACATGGATGAAAAGAAAGACAGCCTCTGCTTCAAGGAGTTTACAATCTAATGAGGGAAAGACATTTAAAAGGATGCTGAACATGGATTAGGGAGGTTACCAGGAGGAAGAGGAGTAGTGGGTGGCTGGGTGGGAGTCCATGGGCCTGCAGGAGTCAGGTGGGAAGGGAAGATACGGCTGGCCTGGGTATTGTTCTGAAATGGAAGTTTGGGGACAAGTTCATGTCTCTGCCTTCCAAACGGAGGGGCAGAGTGTACTGATGAGGTCTGAGGACTAAGGCTGATGTGACCTTGAAGGAGGATGAGGTTCCTGGGGACATGATAGAAAAGTCCAAAGGACTTATTTAAGGTAGTAGTTGCATCTGGCTTTTTTCTTATCCAATCACAAAGCGAGGCAGCATAAAGAATGTTTACTGATTGGATTCAGAGGATCTGCATTCAAATTCTGCTCTTGGCATTTACTACTTCTGTGACCTTGGGTAAGTCATTTAAATTTACATGGTCTCAGTTTCCTCACTTATAAAATGATGAGGGGGTTGAGATCTATGGCCTCTGAGATCTGTTCCAGCTGTAGATCTTTTATCCTCTTTGACCACAAGTTGTAGGATGTTGATGCTGTTGCTTAGATTGGAGACTTCAAGCATAAGTGTACTCTGTATTCTCGAATTCACCCCACTCCAGAAGACTTTAGTGGGATCAAGGATGCATGATTCCCTCAATTCATCCACACCTTAGTAAAAGGCATCAATGCTACAGTCAGTACAATTCAACCCTTCTGCTCATTCAAACTCCAGCTTTGCCACTTAACACCTGGTAATCTTGGCAGGTAACTTTTCTTCTCTTGGCCTTGGTTTCCTTCTCTGTGAAATTAAAGGGTTGTATTAGATGACCTCCAAGGTCACTTTCAGGGTGATAATATATGATCTCCAAACCAACATGATATATAGGATGCTGTCTATGATCTCCATAGCAACATGAGACATTGAAGGAGTTCACTAATGGTGGCTGTATAATAAAACCAGTTGACATTTCTACTAAACTTTATAGTATACAAATTCTTTTATACTCCTATGTCATAGTAGAAAGTACAAGAATTGGTATCTCCCCTTTTTGGATGAGGAAGCTGAGTCCCCCAAAGGAGAAGTGATTTGCCAAAACCCAGGAGCAAGTGACAAAGGGGATCTGTGCATCTGAACAATTGTGAAAATTGTTTTCCTGGGGTTGTATCCACACAAGGGAGAATGAACCAGACAGAAAAGGTAATAGGATGATCCATGCTGTATCAAGAAGAAACAAACACAGAAGCATCCCTCTCCTTCCAAAGTCTATCATGAAAACGTGCAAAATAGAGTTTTGTATGCCTCTTCCTCCAAGCAGCTCTCCCCAACTGCATAGGATCTTAGGAATTCCTCCTTCTCTGAACTCTTTTTTTTGAGGGGTGAGGCAAGGCAATTGGGGTTAAGTGACCTGACCAAGGACACATAGCTAGTAAGTGTCAGGTGTCTCCTGACTCCAGAGCTGGTGCTCTAATCACTGTACCATCTAGGTGCCCCCTGTCTGTGGACTTTTACAGCTTCTCCGGGCTCAGAAGACAACTGAGAACATCCTCAATTCATTGACATTAAGTAACTTCCAGCTCTCCTGCTCTGAATTTTTCTCCATTTGTTTCCTTCATATCAGTCTCACATTCTCAGACTGTGAACTCACTGAGGACCATGATGTTGACCTATCTGTTTCTTTCATGCTCACAGTCCTCTGCTAGGTCACTGTTAAGCACCTGGAAGAGATGGACAGTGATGTCTTACTAAGACCTCTGGGAATAGCATTAACAGGTTTGGATTCTGATTCCAAGTTTATGATGTGACCCTGGTTAAGTTAGTTCCAATCTTAGTTTCTTCAGCTATAAAAATAGAGGACCACTACCTGCCTTGCCCACTCACAAAAAAAAAAAGTCTATGAAAGGGCTTAGTCATCATATAATATCACATATGTGTAACTCAGGTTTAAAACTCAATAAATGCATGCTACCTTGAGGTGGGTAAAGTGTAAGAACATTTAGAATAGTGTTTCTTAATGTGAGGTCTATAAACAGGTTTTAAGAGGTCTGTGAATTTGGATGGGAAAAATAATACCTTTATTTTCACTAACCTCTTATCTGAAATTTAGTATTTTCTTCAATTATTTAAAAAATGTAATTCTGAGGAGAAGTCCATAGATGTTAGCCACCTTCCAAAGGGTCCTGGGCACAAGTAAGTTGAAGAACCCCTGCTCTAGAAGGAAGCCCCTTTCTAGAAATGCCTGGCATGACCAGAACTTCTGATAACAAGGAAATAAACCCGTTTAATCTGATCTGTCACATATTACCAAGTGTGACAACAGAACAGACTTAAAGGAGGATGACCAGGATGGGGAAGAGACTTCAAAGATATCATCTTAGTTACCTTGAGGAACTAGGAGATTCATCCTGGTGAAGCAAAGGGTTGTGGAAGGAGGCAGAGAGAAATAAACACTGCCATCAAATAGCCAAAGGACTGTCACTTTGGAGACTCTTCCTTAAAGATGCTATGTAAATGCCACCTTCCATCGGAAGACTTTCTGATTCCCCACCCACCCACCCACTCACACAGTGCTAGTGCCTTCTCTCCCTCCTAAGTCCTTTATATGGAACTCATTTCCATTGTTCTCTTTGCATTAATTACATAATCACATATATTTGTGCAAATCTATTCACCATCTATCCATTCATCTATCCATCCATCTAACCATCTATCTATCCATCTATCATCTATCCAGATATCCATCCATTTAACTATCTATCTATCTGTCTGTCTGTCTGTCTGTCTGTCTGTCTGTCTGTCTATCTATCTATCTATCTATCTATCTAATCTCCTTGTTGTTTCTCTCGTTAGAATGTGATCTTCTTCAAACAGAGGTTGTATCATTGTATTTGTATCCTAATGCTTTTCATAGTACCTGGTACATAGTAAGAAGTTAAATGTTTCTTGATTGAGAGGGAAGAGCTTGGAGAAATGGCAGACAGTTGATTGTAGACCTATTTTTAGACCAAAGTAGGGAAGAACTTCCAAACAATGAGAGTTGTCCGAACATGGAATGGATTGCCCTGGAAGGGAGCTCCCTGCACCACAGATGTTCCATTGTAAGTTGTTTTAGAGTGAATAGCTGCTTCCAAAAAGGGTTGGACTAGATGCCCTCTGAGCTTTCTTCCAGCTTTGCAGTCCTATGATCTGGTGATACATAGACCTGGAGTTGGGAAGCTCTGAGTTCAAATTTGGCCTCAGACACTAGTACCTATATTGCCCTGGGTAAGTCACTTCACCTATGCTTCAGTTTTCTAATCTTCAAAGTACACAGAGTAATAGGCTCTCCCAGGGCTATAGTGAGGCAAAAATTAACTAACCTTTGCAAAGAGTTTAACAAACCTTAAGGTGCTATAGAAACACTAGCTCTTCGCTATCAATTGGTCATTTGATCATCAAGCATTTATTCAATGTCTACCTTGTGCCAGGCACTGAAGATAACAAAACCTAAAATGACAAAAATCTCTGCTCTCTAGGAACTGACAGTTGGGGGATCCACCAAGTATACATCCTTGCCTTTGAATCTGTGACTCCAGCAATTGGCACCATGCTTGGTACATACTAGGTAATTTATATCTGCTTTTAGTCCATTCATATAATCATGTGCAAAAGACAAACCAAATAAATACAGTAATTTCCTAAATGTAAAATGCTATTGATTTTCATTGGATAAGATGGCATCAGGTGGGACCACAGTAGGGGGAAAATGGTCTTTGCCTTCTAATTAGAACCTTAGCCTATAAATATGGAGGGAAGGGGTGTGAGTGGGACAGCACACCGCCATGCCTATGTGTTTTGTCTGTGCCATGTAACATTCATGAGTCGTTAGGTTTAATCTGGGATGTAACGAGTGACTGGCTATTGATTCATGTGTTTTGATGCATTAATGATAATGTTACTAATACATTGCTGGTTTCTCCCAGAAGGAGGATTGAGGTCGTTTTTCATTAAACAAAATAATATGTTGCATTAGTATGCATGGATGGAGGCCACTGGCGGGGCCAACAACCTTTTAAAAAAATAATATAGTGTGGTAATTCATGAGCTGAAGGCTTGCTTTGAGAGTATTCCTCATTCTGACTTAAATGCTTCTTCTGCCCACTCAAAGTAAATGTAATTTCCTTTTTTATGACTATCGGTTATTTACATGCAAAAGTTTCACTGAGGCCCCCACTGCCAAATTGTTCCAGGTCTGTCCCAAGCTGGCTTTGGATTAACTGTGGAGTCCATCGATCATTTTTATCATGCCCATATTTATCAGCCTAATGGAAAAATGAAAGAAAACCAGAAGGATGAAGGAATCAGGGGGAGAGGCAACCAGAGCTCTCAGGGGCCTCTCTGCCTATACAGATGGGTAGTAAGGGCCATCTCATGGTTCCCTCAGGTGGCTCACACAAGGGGGTAATAGAAAGCATGCAGGGGAGTCCATGCTAAAAAAGTTGAGGATGTTCATTGAAAGACAGAAAACTTATTGGACATCATCAGTCCCTATCTACCCTCTCATTCGTGATTCAAATTCTGCCTTTTCTGGGAAGCCTCCTCTTCTGTTCGGATCTAAGGACCATCGTTAGAGACAGTTAGGTGGTGAGGTAGATAGAGCAATGGGCCTGGAGTCAGGAAGACCTGAGTTCAAATCTGTCCTAGGATACTTGAAATCTATGAGACTCTAGGTAAAGCACTTACCATCTTCCTCAGTTTCCTTGAGTGTAAAATGAGGATAATAACAGCACCTACCTCCCAGGGTTTTTGTTAGGATAATAATAATGACAACATTCATATATGTGCTAAGCACTTGATAAATATTATCTCATGTGACTCTCAAAGGTTTGATACTCAAGGATAAATGGAATCTAATTGGTTTAGCCCATAGGATAGCAGGTTCTCTGCTATTGCCTATCCCCTTCCCTTCCTATCCCAATCTGGTTTAGATCCCTGCCCCCAGTTATATTGGCATCATGTTACCCTATGATCCAGACACCCTGGCCTACTTTTGGCTTCCTGCACATCATAGCTCCCCTCCCCTCTGTGCCCTTTGCATTGACCATCTCCCATTTTGGGAGGGACTGCTTCCTCACTTTCTTGGTTCCAGCAGCCTGGCTGAGGTCAAAGTTTAGGTCAAAGGAAACCTCCTTAATGGACAGATTCTCCTGATTTCCCACATCCTTAGTGCTGCTCTCCACTCCCACCAAATGTAGCTGAGTATGTGTCCAGTAGTCATCTGTGAATATGTGATTTCCTCTCAATAGGATGTAATATCCTTGAGGACAGGGACTGTCTTGCTTTTCAATTTGTAACTCCCGATACTAACAGAGAACCTGGTTACAAGAGGTTTAATAAATGGTGGTTGATTTATCAATTCCTTTATATGCCCTCCCCAGAAACTTCTCCACGATCTCAAAAAATGCTTTGTTCTTCTCTGATATCTTTTGGAGTTAATGCTATGTTTCACCTACCAGCCTACAGCTGGCTTCCTCATCCCCCTCCCAGCAGAACTTGGGCTCTTCCCAGGGTCCATGGGTTCTGACTGGGTAATTATTGCCTTAGATTACCCATAATCAGACAATTTGGCCACTGCCTTCCATTTTGGACCTATTTCAAGGTGAAGTTCCCCTCTATTCCCTTGGGGCTCCCAAAGGAGGCTGTCTTCTCCCATTATAATGAAAACTACTTGAAAGCAGAAGTTATCTTCCTTGCTTATATTTTAATGCTCGACATTTAGACTGGTGCCTGAATCAAAATAAGGGCTCAATCCAGACTTTTTTAAATCCCTTTCACCTTTGTTTGTACCAACTATTTGGTAGGTGCAAAAGAGAACTGGATGTGGAATCAGAAGGTATTGGTTCAATTCTTGGCTCAGAGAGTTAGTGGCTATGTGACCTTTAACATTCTGGGACTGAGATTCCTCATCTGTAAAATGAGGGGTTGGGCTGCAATTTCTTACGATCTTACCCAACTCTAACTCCTATGATCTCTTAACTCTCCCCAAATGTTGTCATCTAAATTCTGTGTCCCTAAGCCCTAAGGAAAGGCTTCTGCGCAAACAGATTCAGAGATGGAGGCGACTCCAGGGGCCTTCAAGTCCACCTCTCTCGTTTTACAGATGAAGAATGAGAGCCCCAGAGACCAGAAGTGACTTGCCCAAGGTCAGACAGGCAGCCAATGGCCAAGGTAAGCTTGAGCTGCACTCCTCTGACCCCAGATCCTTTTCCCTTTGTTCCTGTATCATATCTGTGCCCTAGAAATAGCAAAGTAAGTGAAGAATCACTCTCTTTGAGTGTCTGAGTATCTGAAAGGCTATTTTGTGGAAGAGGAAACACTTCTGTAAGGGCTCCACACAGAACCAAGGGAGGGGCTTTTCAGGGAGTCTAATTTAAGCCCCTTGGTGACAATCAGTGTTTTCTTAAGGTAGAATAGGCTGCCTTGAAAAATCAGCTCCCAGGGTGGTGGTTGAGGAGGGCTTGCCCTGGCGGGGAAGGTGGTCTCCATGACCCCATCAAGGATTCTACAATTTGGAGTTGCTTCTGTTCATTCATCTGACTTTCATACAATCACAGCCAGAACTGGAAGGGACTGAAGAGCCATCTAGTACAATCACCTTATTTTGTGCATGAGGAAACTGAGGCCCACAGAGGGAAAGAAAGTTCTTTCAAGGAAGTCCCTCATGTTACTATTCTGAGGGTTTGATGATTTGGAGCTGGATGGAGCCATGGGGGCATCTAATCCAATCCTGATGTTGCTGATGGGGAAATGGAAGCCCAGAGTTTAAAGTGATCTTCGTCCACCTCCATCATCACCATATCTCTGCTCCTTAGCCGTTTGGCATTCCATTTTCAGTCCCTTCAGGCCACTGTCAGGAACTCTGCTCTTTCCAAAAAAAAATGTGTTAATGTCAATGGCATGTGTGTGCCTTCCACAGAAAATTGATCCCACTGACTGAAAATTGAAGTGTTTGGACAAAAGGCTATGAGCTCTTCTTCTTGTGTGACTCCTGTAGACTTGGAAGTAGTATGGAAGACAGGATGGGGCACAGCCAAATAGCCCATCTTTCAGAGGACATGGCTGAGGAGCCTTTCTGCTCGGCTGCTTTGGGAGGTTCATCAGCATTGTGAGACATTCCAGGGCCATGCAGGCTAAGGCAGTGATCAGAAATCTAGAAGTGAGGCTGAACCCAGAGCCAAGAAATTGGGGTAGATCAAGCCATAGACAAGAAAAGGTAAGTTCAGGAGAAGTTGAGACTTAATGCAAGATGAAAAGCCAAGGTCTGGAGCACTGAAGGGCAGGGCCAGGACGGGCAGGGGTAGCTCCATAGACCAGATCCATAAGCCTTGAAGGTAGGTCATAAACAGGGTATGAGGGCATCTGATTGCCTTGACCTATGATCTAGCTGTCATACCCTGTGCCTAGCCAGCTGATTTAACATCAGGACCCCCATCACAGCATGAGAGGGCCATGTGGTAGAAAGGAGTCAAGAGAATACATTCTGAAATGGCACTTTCACTGTTCAGCATTCAGCTCCTACCTGAGTCTTTTCATGTAGCAAACAGACACAGGGCTTAGGCACAATTAACTTGGAGAGAAGGCCTTTTGGCTGTTTTAAAAGACCTTCCTTGGTTGGCCAATTCCACAGTTCTATAAAAGGGTTTCATCGTTCAGATATTGGTTGACTTGAATGCCATCTGATGTCCATTCTGCTACCTCACTAAAGAAGCAGAGCAGCAGAGTCACAAGGGAAGGAAGGCAGTAGCTACTACTTAGAACCCCGATGAGGACAGCGAGGGGATTTCTGCCCATGACAAACAGAGAAGAGAAGCATGCCATCTGCAAAGGTGTTTTTGACTGATCCTTTACAAAAGAAATACTGATACTCCAAAGCTGATTCTCTTGGAAGAAAGGAGAGGAGTAAGCAAGGTGAGGCCTAGTCCCAGAAGAGTGGTGTGGCAACAGAGGTACATCGTTCTTTCTGAAAAGCCTCATGTCGTGGAAAACATTGGCATCTGCCTGATGTTTCAGCCACCTAGAAAATGGAAGGATGTGAGCAGGCTATAGGTCCCCATGTAAGTGACAATTCCCTCCTTGCCAACATCATCAAAGTCTTTCTTCTCTAGGGTTTGTTTGGGTCAGACCTTGTTGCTTTCATCTCTGAGAGCCTGAGACTCAGATCTGTCATGGATATCTTCTCAATGGTCTCCTGGGAAGAAGGTCTTTCTAACCTAATTCCAAACCCCTCTGGGGCAAGTTCTTTCTTCCAGGAAATCACCATCATGCTCACCCAATGAACATATACAAGAAACAAAGTGAATAACTCCAAATGGACCTTGCCCAGAGGTGATGGTTATTGATGAAAACAATGCTGATGACTCTATCACTTCTTTATTTGAAAGTTGTCTGGAGACAAGCAGTGGGCATCAGCCTCTGAGTGTCATGGGACAGACAGAGAGGGAGAGAGCTACTGAACAGAGAAAGGTAGCCCTCCCTCCATCCAGAGGAATGTTTACTCAACATTTTAATACTCACAAATGAATGCTATGGAACTCTCAGTCTTTTTTCACCTAAGCACTGCTTTGAGGAGAATTTGTGAAGATTGGGTGTATCTCATTAGATGATCTCAACCCTAACAGATCTGTCATAGAAGGGGGGGTGATAATAACAATAGTATCCCAGTTTTGATTTGCAAGTTGGGATGAAATGTGCCCTGGGCTCAGCCTTAATAAGTTTTGTGGCTTTCTCATTTCTAAACTATATAGAGAACTGAGTCAAATTTACAAGAATACAAGTCATTCCCCAATTGATAAATGGTCAGAGGATATGAACAGGTAGTTGTCAGAAGAAGAAATTAAAGCTATCTACATTCATTTGAAGAAAATGCTCTAAATCACCATTCATTGAAGAGATGCAAATCGAAACAACTCTGAGGTACCACATCGCACCTACCAGATTGGCTAATGTAACAAAATAGGAAAATGATAAATGTTGGAGAAGATATGGGAAAGTTGGAACACTAACTCATTGTTGGTGGAGCTGTGAGCTGATCCAATAATTCTTGAGGGCAACACGGAACTGTGCTCAAAGGGCTATGAGAATGTGCATACCCTTTGACCCAGCAATACCACTTCTAGGGCTGTATCCCAAAGAGATCATAAAAGTCAGAAAAGGGCCCACATGTACAAACATATTTATAGCAGCTTTCTTTGTGGTGGCCAAGAACTGGAAATTGAGGGGATGCCCATCAACTGGGGAATGGCTGAATAAATCATGGTATATGAATGCAATGGAATACTCTTGTGCTATAAGAAATGATGCACAGGAAGGCTTCAGAAAAACCTGCAAAGACTTATATGAACTGATGCTGAGTGAAGTAAACAGAACCAGATGAACATTGTATAGTGTAACAGCCACAGTGCATAAGGACTGATTTTGATACACTTAGCCCTCCTCAGTTGTGCAAGGACCTAAAAGAGTTCCAAAGGATTCATAATGAAAAATATCATCCACATCCAGGGAAAGAATTATGGGGTCTGAATGCAGAACGAAGCAGATTATTCTTTTTGGTTTTGTTTCTTTCTCATGGTTTCTCCTATTTGTTTTAATTCTGCTATACAACATCACTAATGTGAAAATGTGTTTAATGTAGGAATGCATATGTAGAGCCCATATCAGGTTGCAGACCATATTAGGGAGGAAACGGGAAGGAGGGAAGAAAATTTAAAACTTATGGAAATGAACGCTGAAAATTAAAAATAAATAAATTAACTAATAAAAAAAGAAGAAGAAAAACTCATGTGGCCTTGTGTCAGTTCCAAGTTCTCTAGACCATTTTCCTCCACTGAATGAAGCGATGGGCTTCATAGGATCCTAGATTAGGAGAAGGAGTGTGACTGCCCCGAGATCACAGAGTGATTGATTTGTAGAACTCAGGTCTCCTAACTCCTAGCCCATCACTGTTAATCCACAGATTTTAGAGAATCTTTAAAAAAGTTAAGGTTTTATGAATTTCTAATTAGATAGAATCTTGAAACTTCATCTCCTTGAGTTGAAATCTGGCCTCAGAATCTATTATTAGCTATGTTACCATGGGCAAATAACTTAATCCTATTTGCCTCAGTTTACTCAGTTGTAAAATGAGCTGGAGGAGGAAATAGCAAACCACTCCAGTATGTTTGCCAAGAAAAACCAAAATGGGGTCACAAAGAGTCAGACATGACAGAAAACAACTGACCAACAAGAATCTTAGAGGGGAGGACATTCCCACCTAGAGAACACTGACAGGCCTCCTGCAGAAGGTGACATTGAGCTGAGTCTTGAAGGAAACCATGAGTTCTAAGAGATTGAGTAGAGGTAGGAGAGCATTCCAGGCAAGGGATATTCCCAATGGGAAAGCATAAAGACAGGATTCTGGGTGAAATACAGCAAGGAGGTGAGTATGGGTAGACTACATGGAGCATAGATGGAGAGTCAAGTATTATTGAATTAGAAAGGTCAAATGGGGACAATTTTTGAAGAGTTTTCAATTCCAAATAGAGGCCTTTACACTTGACCCTAGATGTCATGGGGAGCCAATTGGGATTGGTGAGTAGGGAGGTGATGTGGCCAATCCTGATCTTTGGGAAAATCATTTTGGAAGCTGAATAGATGATGGTTTGGAGTGAAGAGATACCAGAGGCAGCAGACCAATCAGAATACAATGGCAATAGTCCAGGAGACAGGTAGGAGTGTGTGTGTGTGTGTGTATGTGTGTGTGTGCACACGTGTGTGTGCATATTCATGTGGGGGGGGAGGAGAGGAAATATAAAGATATTGTAGAGCTAGAAGTGAAAAGATTGAGCAATTGGCTCCCTATAGGGAGAGAGAAGAGTGTGGAGTTGAATGTGGCACCAAGATTTTGAATGAGCAATTGTTAAACAATTGCTTTGTACATGTGCTCTGGGCACATAAAGACAAAAATACAATTTTCTCTGTGGTCTAAGCATGTACATGCTAACCTGTGTTATGTGCTAGTGCAGATGAGTAGATATAGGCTATTTCCACAAAATAAGTAAATGGAGATTCAAGAAAGGCCCCTTGAAGGAGAAGGCAGCTGAGCTGAATTTCAAAGTGAATTTGGCTGGATTATAAGCTACATTGTGGAAAGTACTGTATAGTTAGTTTGGAAAAGTAGATTGTCAAGGACATTAAATGCCACACATTGTATGTTGTATCCTACCAACAATAGGGAGCTACTGAAGTTTCTTGAGAGATGGGGTAACATGGTCAGATTTATGCTTTATGAATATCAACTTGGGAAGTTGTGTATTGGTAAAATTGGGAGGGGAAATTCTGGATATTGTGGGAACCTGATTAGAAAATATTTGAGATCCTTTCTAGCATTAACATCTGTAATGGCGGGGGCGGAGCCAAGATGGCAGCTGGAAAGCTGGGACTAGCGTGAGCTCACCACCAATTCCTTCCAAAAACCTATAAAAATGGCTCTGAACCAATTCTAGAAGTGCAGAACTCACAAAGTGATGGAGGGAAGCAGGGCTCCAGCCTAGGACAGCCTGGATAGTCTTTGGGTAAGATCTGTCCTGCACAGAGCTGGGAGCTGAGGGTAGCTGAGCTGAGTGGAGCAGAGTCCAGCGTGGGCGGCAAAGACCAACCAGACCGGGAGCTGGGCAGAGCGTGCCCTAGAGCCCTGAATTAGTGAGCTGTGGCATCTATCAGACCTCTTAACCCACAAACAGCAAAGACAACAAAGGTTAGTGGGAAAAGCTGCGGGGACTGAGTTTGCAGTTCGGCCACCGCTCCAGGGGCAGTGGAGGTAGGGCAGCTTTAGAACTACAGCTGCAGTTGCTTCTGGCCCCAAGCCCACCTGGTGGGAGGAATTAAGTGGCAGATCAGAGCAGGAGTGAAGAGCTTGCTGAAGATCTAAGCCCAGTCTGGGCAGGAGGTTCTTGGGGAAGGAGGAGTGCTGGTGAGGCAGCACATCTGCCCAAGCGTGGAACATAGAACTCTTTAGTCTACAAGCAGTCATACCCCACTGAAAAACTCAAGGGTCAAGTAAGTTGCCTGGGAACATGGCCAGGCAGCAAAAACACACCCAGATTCAGTCTCAGACTCTGGAATCCTTCTTTGGTGACAAA
>JAQQSZ010008678.1:0-12979 GCA_028646595.1 Phalanger gymnotis
GGTTCAAGTTTTTGCTGCGGTGGGGCCTAAATAAATTCCTTGTTGTTTTCTCCTTAGAGAATCTCTCATACCTTGCGATTTCGGACCATTCAAACATATACATGATTATATTTGAGATCATAAATTCGGCCTTCCTACTACAATTTGTCATTCCATGGCCTAAGCAAGAGTTAACGTTTGAACTTGTCATATGTATAAGGTTCAATTCCTGAAGTATCTGATTCTTTCAGAATTATATGAATATAATTAGACAAAGGTAAACAAGTTTGTGAAATGAAGATGTAAATCTATTAATTGTAAAGTTAAATTCAGGAATGTCTTTTGCTTTTGTTTTAAGGAATAGGATTTCAGATGGTTATGTTAGTGGAGAATAATAACTTATGAGCTATCTTGTGTCACCTCAATGGGAAATCTGATTTTACTTATGATTGTTATTTAATCTGGGTTTAGAACCTGTGTGTAGAACACGCCTTGAAATGCATGCAAACTAGTCAAAAGTCACCTTAAAGATGTTCTCATTTTTTAAAAGGGATTCTGAGAGCAGTAGTTTGTGCTTACATCCATTTGAACACGGTTGATAACTGAACATGTTAGTTAATGTGGTGAAGAATCTGTTCCTACTGTTCCATTGACAGATTAAGAGTTCCTACAGCTTTCAAAGTTGTTTGTTTTAGAGTGTTGCTGTTATCGTACAAATTGTTCCTCTGGTTCTACTCATGAAATTTTTAATTAATTTGTTAAAATCTGCAAATTTCTTCATGTTATGGTATTGGTGTTATGGTATAAATTGGTTTTTTGTTTCTGCTTAAAATATAGGGTTAGGGTTTTAATGTTTTCTATAAGCTGTTCTCTGCATATAATTTGGGATTATTAGAGGTACACATCCCATCCCAAGTATTTCGTTGTTATTATTTGTGTAATGTTGAATTTAGGAATGAAAACTCATATAGTTAGTATAAGTGCTAGTTATATCAAGATGTAATTCTTCTGTGATGAATCTCTTCCAATTATTACCAATTATAGTCAATACTTGTTGTCTAGGATATGAGATCTTTGAAAGCTGAATCCACCTGCAGCTCTGATTATTGGAACGTGCCATTTAAGACCTTATAGGGCTGTTCCCCGATATTTTTTCTAAGACTGACCAGGTATGATCATCAAGGAATGCTAGAGCCAACAATCCGTGCTATCCTATGGGATTTCATATCTATGAACTGCAGGTGGAGTTCTCATGGAAAAAGGTTGGGAGAATGACTTTTGGCATTGGCTGAGGTAGGATTCTCCTGACTCTATTTCTCCAGTGTGACCTTTACTCTTTAATGGAAAACATCCCACTTGCCTGACTTGTTAAACCTGGCTCAATACAATTGGCTATCAGTATACCTTTTGCCTAGCACTTACATCAAGATAACACTTTCCCTTAAGCCCCCATTCTTTTTTATGGCAAATTTCTATAATCATGTCAGATGATCAGTATGAACACACAATTCAAATCTTTATCTTATAGGCTAATACTGGGGCACATCTGAATGTACTATACTAAGATGCAGGTATAAGACGAGCTATTTAGCCTAGAATTTTAGTCCTTTCTATATTCCAAACAAACAATTAATTAGGTATTTAGCTTTGACAACTGTTACTAGTTATATATTTAGATATAAGATCCTTTAATTTCTCATAATGGCATGGGGATAATTAGGCAAATGATGTAAAGATTTGAGAAACCAGTATGTAATAGTTATTTAATGAAGTTAATACCATAACTGTCTCAGTTCTTTGTTAATGAAAAGAATGTCAGTACAATTAGTTATCCTAAAAGAAGAAAGTCTTGTGGTCTATCTTGTAAATACTTTAAAGAAACATCCACTTTTATTAGGAGTTATTCATTTGAACATGGATAGAAGTTGGAAATGTTTTATTATAAATAACTTACTTGATACGCACTGTTATGAAATTGATTATTCGATGTATTTATATATCAACCCTGAATCTTTTGTTACAATTGAAGTTAATCTGACAACTTTTATATGAATTCATTTTTGTGTTGAGTCCATCGTCTTATAAAATGTGTTCTATCATTAATTCCTAAGCGGAATCTTATCCTCCTAATAGGGGAATGAAAAACACCAAGTATAAAAACTGGGTTCAGTTTTCAGTTTGTATCTGAATATCTTAGATATATCAATATGACAACTGGAAAACTTAAATTCTGGTCTAAAATGTTCCAAATTTGATTTTCTAATAATAGAAACATCAGATTTGAGCTAACTTTAGTTATTTCACCTGGCTACTGGCAAAATAAATTAAAAATTCTGTTAAGATCAATTTTGTTGGACATTTTTAGCAGGGAAGAGAATTTCTATAGGTGACCTAAGTCTAAGAAGACAATCAACTAGGAAGTGCCCTGAGATGACTCTCAGACTAGAGAGGTGCAATCAGACGGTATCCTGAGAATCAGACAGCCATATGAGATGAGGCTTCTGAGCCTTAAATGGACATTTCTTTTTAGCTGTTTACTTTTCCCTGTGCACTTTTTATCTCTGAGGTTTGCTTAAACAGAGGGGACTAACCCCTCCAATTTTGTCAACGTGATCGATCTCTTTCCCTTTTTTTCTTCATGCTGTTACCCATCATAAGCCTCATAGTTAAGAATCCTTGATGATATATTTGTGATATCAGTTAGCAATTCATTGAGGAGATGAGGAGATTCATTGATGTGATTCCTTTGCTTCTCAATGGAATCAAATGGAGGAATGTGAGAAATTAATTATTTCTCTCTTGCATTTAATAACTAATTATTGTATTAGGATTAAGATTTTTTTCCCCTTTTCTACTTCTTCATCCAGAAGCTAACCATTGTGGGAGAGCTGTCTTAAAGATTTACTCAGGTCAAGATCTAATCAGACAGTAAAAGAAATTCTATGTTTGGGCTAATAGATATATTCCTGCTCATTGTGTTTGCTCACACAGGTCTGGGGAAAGGTTGATTTTCCCTATTATTAAGACAGGTGATATGGAAATTGATGTCTCTTTGACCAAGATTTGAGTAACCTATGTCACATATCCCAAGACCTTCATTTTAATATAGCTTACACCTCCTACTGTGTTAAGCAATACAAGTTCCCCTCAGGAATACCTACTCGTCAAAGGGCATATAAGCTTTGACCCCATTCGACACCATTAAGAGTCTTTGGTCTAAGAGAGATGGCCAAATGATCATCCTTTTATTAATAATCTGCCAGCTTTATTAATAAAATGATTAAATTACCCAGAAACTATGTTTGTTGAACATTTTTAATCATCACAGACCATCTCTCTGTTAGATCGAAGATAGACATGGTGGTGAGCTAATAGTTTACATGCCCTTTGAAGAGTAGGTGCTCCTGAGGATGGCAATCAACTTTGATTAACAATTAATGAGATAATGAATATTACAGTGAAGGGCTGGACCTGAACTCTGAACCTGTTATTTACTTATAACCCTAGTCTTAGGCAATCTAGTCAAAGAATTTATCTCCACCCTAACCTGAGTGAAACACGACTGTCCCACCTGTGTGGCTTCTAGATAGAGGAGAAAGTTAGCTCAATCTTCAAAGACTCTTGAAATGAGGATGAAAGAAAAAAGGGGGAAATCTGAATCTCCCCAAATCATTGGTTATTAATAATAATTTTTCTCAGTACTATACTAAATACTACTGCTAAGCATACACCCCAGGGATATCAAAGACAGAAAGAAGCTCTCTATACACGAAACTATTTGTAGCAGTATTTTTGGAGGTAGCCAAGGCCTGGAAACAAAGTAGATGCCCATGAATTGCTAAACAGACTGTGGCACATGAATTATCATGCTTTACGAAACCAATATGAAGCATACAGGTAGGAAGATTCATATGAACCACTACAAAGTGAAAAAGGTGGAACCAGGAAAACAATATATACCATTACAATGATGTAAACAGAAAGGAGAAAGCTGTGTGGTTCTAATGAACCAGCAGTGCTTAGAGGAGGCATATGCACGCCCCTTCTCTGCAGAGGTGGCTCATTACAGATGAAGGGTAGCATATGGACTTTCGGAATTGAGGGCTGTGCTGGGAAGTGCTGCTGAATGGCTCTTCTCTCTTTTTTTATTCTTTGGTATAAAAGGATGACTTTTGGGTAGGAATGTAAGGGATATACTGGAAAATAAAAGTTATATAAACACAGAAGGTTTCAGTGAAAAAATATAATGTCTCTTTCACCTTAAAAGGACAGATTAAGTATGTTTGTTATTTGAAAATATCTGCCAGGTAGCATACCAATGACCACCACTTGTTATCGCAAAAAAATAATCAGCAAACGTGGTACACATTTCTTTTTGTAGAAGTAAAACACATGAAACCTTTAGATTTGCCAACTCTTTTAGGCAATTTTTCAGGGGATAATCAGTAAACTTCTGTGTGGAGAAAATGGTGGCAGATGTGATCTTTTGGGGGTAAAGGTTTTTGAAGCATTTTTTTAATTTCTTGTTTTAGAACTTCCAAAAATAAATACTTGGTGGTAAAATATTTGATTTTTTTCCAGTACTTGAGTATAAAACTATCCAGTTTTTTTGCCAATGTATTGCCTATCTCTTTTCACACTGTTCTGAAATACAAACCTTTCTGTGGCTTCTTACATGAATTGGGAAATTCAGTTAAACTTACACAAATTGCAACCAAACATGTGACTCTCAAATACTCAAATGGATCTGAACTATATAAATATGTCACCTACAATGTTCAAGCAATCAATGAGAATTTATTAAGTGCCCACAATGTGCCCAGTACCATTTGAAATGCTAGGGATACAAAAACAGAAATGAAAATACTTGCCCACAAAAAGCTGATGTTCTGTTTAGGGAGACAACATGTAAATAAATAAGTATACAAAGAATACACACACAATAATTATCAGCTAATTCTTGGAGGAGTGAGAACAAAGAACTTTGCCTCACATTTTACAGAAAAGATTGAGGCCATTTACTGGGAGCTCTCTCCTCTCTTATTCCTTATTTGTTAACACTTGCATGTCTTCTGCCATGTTCTCCTTCACTCCTATTTAACACAATCAAGTGGCCTTATTCCTTACCAAGGCTAACCCTTCTGCTTGTTCAAGCAATCCCATCCTATCTGGTCTCCTCCAACAGACTGCCCCCTCTGTCATGCTCACTCTTTCACTTATCTTCAGTCTTTGCCTGGCTCCTTCCTTACTGGCTGCAAACATGCCCATGTCTCCCCCGGAAAAAAACCAAAAACTCCCACTTGATATTTCCATCCCCTGCTAACTATCCTTGTAGTCCTCTTCTGCCTTTTGTAGCTAAACTCCAAAAGGCTTTATGCAATAGACACCTACACTTTCACTCCTCCTACTCCCTTCTTAAATCCCTTACAATCCAGCTTCTGACCTTATCATTGCACTGAAACTGCTCTCTCCAAAGTTACTAATGTATTAGTTGCCAAATTTAATGACCTTTTCTCAATCCTCATTCTCCTTGACTTCTCTGCAGCCTTTACCACCACTGATCACTCTCTCCTCCTTGATATTCTCTTCTCTCTAGTTTTCTGCGACACCATTCTCTCCTGGTTTTCCTTCTACCCATCTGACAGCCCCTTCTCTGTCTCCTTTGTAGGATCCTTTTCCAGATCATGCTCTCTAACTGTAGGTGTCCCTCAGAGTTGGGTACTGGGTTCTTTCCTTTTCTTCCTCTATACTACTTCTACCTGGTGGCCTTGACAACTCCCATGGATTTAATTGTCATCTCTATGCTGATGATTCTCAAATTGACCTTTCCTGCCCCCAACTCTCTGCTGACCTCCCATGTCACATCTCCAACAGCCTTCCAGATATCTCAAACTGGATTCCAGTAGACATCTTAAACTCAGTACATCTAAAATGGAACTCATTATCTTTCCCCCTAAACCTTCCCCACTTCCTACTTTCCCTATTACTGCAGAGGACAACACCATCCTGGTAGTTCCCATAGGCTTACAACCTGTGAGTCATCTGAATTCTTTATTCTCTCTCACTTCCTATATTCAAGTTGTTGCCAAGGCCTACTGATTTCACCTCTTGAATACACCCATTCCTCTCCTCTGACACCGCCCCCACTCTGGTGGAGGCCCTCATCACCTCACACCTTGATTACTGCAATAGACTGCTGAGTGGGTGGAGGAGAGGGGATTTGCCTGCCTCAAGTCTCTTCCCAATCTATTCTCCATTCAGCCTCTAAAGTGATTTTCCTAAAGTGAAGGTTCAATCATCACACACACACACACACACACATACACACATCTTTCCATTGCCTCCAGGATCAAATATGAAATCCTCTGTTTGGGATTCAAAGTCATTTTATAACCTAGTGCCCTCCTACTTTTCCAGTCTTCCTTCATCTTACTCCCTGACATGTACTCTTCAATTCAGTGACATACCTTATGGACATTCCGCAAAACAGGACACTCCACTTCTCTGCTCTGGGCATTCTCTCTGGCTATCCCCATGCCTGGAATGATCTTCCTCCTCTGCTCTGACTGCTGACCTCCCTGAAGCCTTCCCCACCTGTTTGTAGCCTTTCCTCTGTTAATTATCTCCTATTTATCCTCAATATAACTTGCCTTGTATACATTTACTTGCATGTTGTCTCCCCCATTAGACTATAAACTCCTTGAGGACAGGGACTGTCTTTTGCCTCTTTGTATTGTGGCACACTGTGAGTGCTTTAACAAATGCTTATTGATTGAAGGATTGACAGGCACTGAGGGCCTCAGGAAAGGCTTCACCCAGAAGGTGGTGCTTGAGCTGAGTCTTGAAGGAAACAAGGGATTCCGAGAGGTGAAGGAGAGGTCTTTTTGTGTGAGGATTAGAAAAGCCAGTGTGGTCCCATCACAGAGTGTATGAATGGGAGTAATCTATAACAGAGTTGGGAAAGCTGTTTGGGGCCAAATTGTGAAGGGTTTCAAAAACCATAAAGGGGTTTATAGTGATCTCAGGCCGAAGAAGGAACCACTAGACTTTACCGAATGACAAGAGTGGATTTACACGGAAAGGAAATCACTTTGGCAGCTGTGTAGAGGTTGGATTGGAGAGGGGGGAGACCCGAAGCAAGGAAGTCAATTAGGACACGGTTGGAATAGCCCAGGTGAAAGGTGCTGAGGGTATGGATTAAGGGAGTGGCTGTAGGAGAGGAGATAAGAGGACTTACTCTAGTGACAAGGCCTCCTTCCTCCTTGATTTGGATAGTCTTCTCATGTACTCCAATGTTAAGCAATGGTACATACCTTTTATTTCTTTCCAAGCATATTCCTTTCCCCTTCCCTTTGCTTTCCTCTCCTAAAATACCCCAAGCAACTGATCTTCTCCCAGGTTATTTTTCTCTTTCATAAAAACAAAACAAAATAAAAAAATCCTTTCATTAACATGTAAGTAAATCATCATTCTTTAATCTCTTAGAAATGCTCAAATGTATTTACCTTTCTTGTTTTTGGTTGAAGTTTGTGCTAGCATTTCACAGGGAGCTAGGTGGCACTGAGTATTGCACCTAGAATCAGGAAGATCTGAATTCAAATTAGACCACAACTGCTTTATAGCTGTGTGATCCTGGGAAAATCACTTAATTGCTTCCTGCCCGCCAGTTTTTTCAACCATAAAGCAGAGATAAGAGTAGTACCTACAAAAACAGTACCTACCTTGCAGAGTTGTTGTGAGCCTTAAATGAGATAATATTTATAAATCCCTTAGCTCAATATATGGCATGTAGCAAGTGCTTAATACATACTTATTCCTTTCCTCTTTGTTTTCCTTTCCTTCTCATGCCTTCCCTTCCCTTCCATTCCCAATTTCTGATCAACTCTGGTCTTTTTGTCAAGAATGCTTGAAAGATCTCTATCTCACCAAAGATCCAATTTTTTTTTTTTTGGAGGGGGGAAGGCAGGGCAATTGGGGTTAAGTGACTTGCCCAAGGTTGCACAGCTAGTAAGTGTGTCAAGTGTCTGAGGCCAGATTTTAACTCAGGCCCTCCTGACTCCAGGGCTGGTGCTCTACTCTCTGCACCATCTAGCTGTGCCCAAAGATCCATTTTTGACTTGTAGGATTATACTCAGTCTTGGATAGGCAAGTTGTTTTGTTGTGGTTTGTTTGTTCTTGTAAGCCTTTATCTTTTGATTTTTGGAATATCTATTCTAAGTTTTTTCTCCCTTTTTCACAGTTGCAGTAAAGCCTTGTGTGAACCTGATTGTAGTTCCTAGGTACCTGAATTTTTTCTGGTTACTTACAATATTTTTTTTCTTTGCCCTTAAAACTCTGGATTTTTGCTACGACATTTAACATTCCTCAGTGTCTTTAATTAAATGTATAGAGATTTTCACTTTGACCTCTGGTTATAAAAGATTTAGGTAGTTTTATCTTATGGTTTCTTGAAATAGAATATCTAGCATTTTTGTTTAGTCATAGTATTTACAGAGTCTGATGATTATTCAGTTCTTTTTCCTCAAAGTATTTTCTTTTTTTTGTGAGGGAGAATATTTTATTTTTTCTTCAATTATATGTAAAATCAATTTTAACATTCACTTTTTAGAATTTTGAATTCCAAATTCTCTCCCTCTCTTCCTTTCTCCCCTTCTCTCTCAATAAGAAGGGAAACAATTTAACATAGGTTAAACATGTATAGTCACGCAAAATATATTTCCATGTTGGTCATATTGTGAAAGAAAATACAGACCAAAAATACTCCAAGAAAAATTTAAAGTTTTTTTTAAAAAAAGCATGTTTCAATGACCAAGTGGGATTTATACCAGGAATATAAGGCTGGTTCAATATTAGGAAAAATATCAGCACAACTGAATATATCAGTAACAAAACTAACAGAAATCACATGATTATCTCAATAGATGCAGAAAAAATCTTTTGACAAAATATAATACCCATTCCTATTAAAAACACTAGAAAGCATAGGAATAAATGGAGTTTTCCTTAAAATGATAAGTAGTATCAAACTAAAATGATCAGCAAGCATTATCTGTAATGGGAATAAGCTAGAAGCCTTCCCAATAAGACCAGGGGTGAAACAAGTATGACCATTATCACCACTATTATTCAATATTGTACTAAAAATGTTAGATTTTGCAATAATAAAAAGAAATTTAAGGAATTAGAATAGGTAATGAGGAAATCTATTACTCTTTGCAGATGATGTGATGGTATACTTAGAGAATGAACTAAAAATGTGAATGTAAACAGCAATTGTTTCTGTTTTGGCCAGAAACCTTGAGGGTCTTCCTTTCCCAGAATGATTTTTTAAAACTAGGTAATAAAGGCCATTTTCTGCCTCATTTCTTATCTAGGCTAATCACTGAATGGGCACTGCCTCAGTCAAACTGAGACCTGAGACTTAAAAATGCCAAGGACTCCCACTATATCCAGGGTTACCTCTAGTCATCCTGATCTCTATCTTGCTACTGGACCCAGATGGCTCAGGAGGAGAAAGTAAGGCTGGTGACTTTGCCCAGCCCTCCCTCACTTAAATTCAACTCACTTGTATATCATGGCATCACCTTCCTGATGACATGGTCCTCTTCAAGAAAAAAGGACAAACAACAACCTCTGTGAGTAGGAGTAGGAGCTGCCCACACTGGAACTGGCCAGTTGGGCAGCACAGCTCTTTCCTTCCTTCCCTCCTTCCTTCTTTCCTTCGTTACTTCCTTCCTTCTCTCCCTCTGTCTCTCTCTGTCTCTCTCTCTGTCTTCCCGCTTAACAGTTTTATTTTTTTTCCAAAGTACATGTAAAGATAGTTTTCAATGTTCCCTTTATTTTGATTTACAAATTTTTCTCCCTCCCTCTCTCCCCACCTTCCTTCCCAAGACAGCAAGCAATCTGATATAGGTTATACATGTACAATCATATTATGTATGTTTCCACATTAATCACATTGTGAAAGAAGACTCAGAACAAAAGGAAAAAAAAACCATGAGAGAGAAAAAACAAACAAACAAACAAAAAAAACCAAAGTGAAAATACTATGCTTTGATCTACATTCAGAATCCACAGTTCTCTCTTTGGATGTGGATAGCATTTTCCATCATGAATCTTTTAGAATTGTCTTGGATTGTTGTCTTGCTGAGAAGGGCTAAGTCTTTCATTGTTGATCATTGCACAGTGTTGCTGTTACTGTGTATGATTTCTTCTGGTTCTGCTCACTTCACTCAGTATCAGTTCAAGTAAGTCTTTCCAGGTTTTTCTGAAATCTGCCTGCTGATCATTTTTTTACTGCACAATAGAATTCCATTACATTCATACAACACACCTTATTCAGCCATTCCCCAATTGATGGGCATTCCCTCAATTTCTAGTTCTTTGCCACCACAAAAAGAGCTTCTATAAATATTTTTGTACAAGTGGGCCCTTTCTCCTTTTTTCTGATGTCTTTGCAAGACAGACCTAGTAGTGGTGTTGCTGGATCAAAGGGTATGCACAGTTTTATAGCCCTTTGGGCATAATTCCAAATAGTTCTCTAGAATGTTTGGATCAGTTCACAATTCCACCAACAATGCACCAGTGTTCCATTTTTTCCTCATCTTCTCCAACATATCAATTTCCTTTTGTGTCATATTAGCCAATCTGATAGGTATGAGGTGGCATCTCCAAGTTGTTTTAATTTGCATTTCTCTAATCAAGAGCATTTTTTCACATGACTATAGAGAGCTTTAATTTCTTCATCTGAAAAATGCTTGTTCACTTCCTTTGATCATTTCTTGATTGGGGAATGACTTGTATTCTTATACATTTGACTCAGTTCTCTATATATTTTAGAAATGAGGCTTTTTTTTTTCAGAAACACTGGCTGTAAAAATGGTTTCCCAGTTTTCTGCTTTCCTTTTAGTCTTGGTTGAAATGGCTTTGGTTTGCAAAATTTAATGTAATCAAAATTATCCATTTTGCACTTCATAATGTTCTCTATCTTGTTTGGTCATCAATTTTTCCCTTCTCCATAGATCTGACTAGCAAACTTGTTCTCCTAATTTGCTTATGGTAGCACTCTTTATGTCTAAAACATGTACCATTTCGACCTTATCTTGGTATAGGGTGTGCGATGTTGGTCTATGCCTAGTTCTGCCATACTATTTTCCAGTTTTCCCAGCTGTTTTTGTCAAATAGTGCATTCTTATCCCAGAAGCTGGAGTCTTTGGGTTTATCAAACAGCAGATTCCTGTAATCATTTGCTACTGCATCTTGTGCACTATGTCTATTCCACTGATCTATCTCTCTATTTCTTAGCCAGTACCAAACAGTTTTGATGGTTTGGTACAGGTAGGCCACCTTCTTTTGTATTTTTTTCATTAATTCCCATGATATTCTTGACCTTTTGTTCTTCTAGACGAATTTTGTTAGGGTTTTTATAGCTCTATAAAATAATTTTTGGTAGTTTGATTGGCATAGCACTCAATAAGTAAATTAGTTTAGGCAGAATTGTCATTTTTATTATATTAGCTTGGCCTACCCATGAGCAATTGATAGTTTTCCAATTGTTTAGATCTGACTTTATTTGAGTGAAAAGTTTTATATGACTGTGTTCATATAGTTTCTGGGGTTGTCTTGTCAGGTAGACTCCCAAATATTTGCATTGTCCACAGTTATTTTAAATGGAATTTCCCTTTCTATCTCTTGCTGCTGGGATTTGTTGGTAATATGTAGACAATGTATGTAGACAAATATGTAGAAACATTGATGATTTGTGTGGGTTTATTTTACATCCTAAAACTTTGCTAAAGCTGTAAATTATTTCGAGTAGTTTTTTAATTGATTCTGTACGTGTACTATCATATCAACTGCAAAGAGTGATAGTTTTGTTTCCTGTTTTAATTCCTTCAATTTCTTTTTCTTTTCTTACTGGTAAGACTAACATTTCTTGTGCAATATGGAATAGTAGTGACAATGTGCATCCTTGTTTCACCCCTGATCTTATTGGGAAAGCTTCTACCTTATCCCCATTACAGATAATGCTTGCTGATGGTTTTAGATATATACTATTTATTTTAAGAAAAACTCCATTTATTCCTATGCTCTCTAGTGTTTTTAATAGGGTGCTGTATTTTGTCAAAAGCTATTTCCGTATGTATTGAGATTATAATATGATTTCTGTTAGTTTTGTTACTGATATGTTCAATCATGCTGATAATTTTCCTAATATTGAACCAGACCTGCATTCCTGGTATAAATCTCACCTGGTCATAGTGTATTATCCTCATAATAAATTGCTATAATCTCTTTGCTAATATTTTATTTACATTTTTTGCATTGATATTTGTTAGGGAAATTGGTCTATAATTTTCTTTCTTTGTTCTGACTCTTCTTGGTTTAGATATCAGCACCATATTTGTGTCATAAGAAGAATTTGGTAGAACTAGTTCTTCACCTATTTTTCCAAACAGCTTATACAGTATTGGAATTAATTGTTCTTTAAATGTTTGGTAGAATTCACTTGTAAATCCATCTGCCCCTGGAAATATTTTCTTAAGGAGCTCATTGATGTCTTCTTCAAACGTTTTTTAAAATTTTTTTAAATTTTTAATATGTTTAGTTTTCGGCATTGATTTTCACAGGCATTTGAATTACAAATTTTCTCCCCATTTCCACCCCCCCACTCCAAGATGGCGTACACTCTGGTTGCCCTGTTCCCCAGTCTGCCCTCCCCTCCATCACCCCACTCCCCTCCCATCCCCCTTTCCCTTCCTTTCTTGTAGGGCAAGATAAATCTCTACAATTCATTGCCTGTGCATCTTATTTTCTAGTTGCATGGAAAAAAAAAAAACTTTTTTACTTTTGAACATCTATTTTTTTTAAAACCTTGAGTTCCAAATTCTCTCCCCTCTTCCCTTCCCATCCACCCTCCCTAAGAAGTCAAGCAATTCAACATGGGCCACATGCGTAACATTATGTATAACCCTTCCACAATACTCATGTTGTGAAAGAC
>JAQQSZ010008679.1:0-12979 GCA_028646595.1 Phalanger gymnotis
TGAGATGCTAGTCTGTGCTTAGTTTCTGCCTGGTTACCCAGTTTTCCAGCGTTCCCAGCAGTTTTCGTTAAATGGTGAGTTCTTTCACCAATATCTGTGCTCTTTGGGTTTCTCAAATGCTAGTTTGAGGTGCTCATTTGCCCCTGTGTATCTTGTACAGAATCTCTTCTGATTAACCTTTCTATTTCTTACCCAGTTCCAAATTTTTTCAATGACTGTGGCTTTGCAGTATAGTTTGAGAGACTCACACTGCCTTCCCACCTTTTTTTCATTGATTCTCTTGATATTCTTGACCTTTTGTTTCTCCAGTTGGATATTATTTTACTTAGCTCTGTAAAGTAGTCCTTTGGCAGTTTGGTTGGGATGGTACTGAAAAAGTAAATTTAGGCATTATCACCCTTTTTTAGTATATTGGCTTGGCCCACCCATGATCAATTAATACTTCTCTAATTATTTATATTTATCTTGATTTGTGTAGAGAGTATTTTGTAATTGTTTCCATATAGTTCTTGTGTGTGTCTTGGCAGATAGACTCTTATATGTAGCTATTTTAAATGGAAATTCTCTTTCACATTTTTATTGATGATGCATTTTCCTATGCTGATAATTTGTGCAAGTGCTTGCAGTTTTGGTGAAGTTATTATTTTAGTTTTATAGTTGATTCTCTAGAGTTCTCAGAGTAATCCATCATATCATCTACAAAAATTGATATTTTTTTTCTTCTTAATATGTACTTATTCCTTTATATTCTTTTTAGTGTTTTATTTCTGTAGGTAGCATTTCTTAGCACCATATTGAATAGTGATGGTGAGAAAGGACATCTTTGCCCTTGATTTTTTTTTAAAGACCTTTAGTGATATACTTGTCATTTTAAGAAAAATTTTTTTATTTTGCTTTCTAGTGCTTTTGACAGTGTTATCTTGTAGTTTTTTTTTTTTGGCATTTTTGATTTCATCATATGATTTTTATAGTTTTTGTTAATATGTCCAATTATCTTTATGCTATTACTAATATTGAACCAGTCCGACACTCCTGGTATAAATCTGGTCTGGTCATAGTATCTCATCTTTGTGATATATTGTTTTAGACTCCTTGCTTTTCTCTCTCTGCTCTGCTTGTTGCCTGATGTAGTTTTATATACCATGGGAGGTTAGTTTTCTTTTCACAATAGGAAATAACCCAGGCATCAAAAAAGGTCCCCTTAATTCTTTACAACCGTTAGGGGAAAAAGCCCTGCTTTAAAGTCTATAATTTACATTACTGCACCCTTGTATTAGGTTTGTTTTGAATAGAACTTTTTGAAAAGTTTTCAGAGAGAGATGGACCATTCTAAAGTACATTTCCATGATCTATCAGGCCTGACTTTTTATATTGAATATGCTGGAATGGTGCTAAGTGTTAGCATAGATCATGAAAATAAACTTTTAAAATCAACACGAGCTGTTTTTAAAAGGCAGTTTTCTTCCTGTGGCCTTGAACTCTGTTTGCTTCCTCCTTAGGGAGGCAGCTCTGCACAGTGGTTAGAGAGCTGACTTCCAAACCAGGAATTCCTAGCTCCCCCTCTCCTCCATGGGGCCTCTGCATCCCTGGCCAAGTTGCTTAACCTCTCGGGGTAGGCAGCTCAAGGACTGTACATGGCACAGTGGTCGCTGAGCTGCATTGGTAGGGGGAGTTTCCTTACTGCTGGTAATTAATTTCATTAATCATATTAATTATATCTCCTTCCTTCTCATCCCCTCCCCAACTTCCCTCCTCTTCCACAAAATGAAAGAAAATGTTTTTGGCCCAGATCTCCCATATCCTGCTCTCATGATCACGGCAGTGGCTCTCATTCGCTTGGAATAAAGTCCAGCCTGCTTCCCTTGATGTTACTGAGCTGATCTTCCCTCTGCTGCTCTTGGTGTGGACTTGGCTCCCAGCAGACGCCCGCTGCTGTTTCCTGTCTCCGGGGCCGCAGCGCCGCCGTGCCCTTCCTCCCTCCCTCCTTTCTGCACCTGCCCTGATGTCGCTCTTCGTTCTGGGCCGTTTCCCTCAGACATCAGGGTTGGGATCAGGCAGGCCCCAGCCTCAGGCCCGCCATCTCTGTGTCACCCTGCACATGCCCGTGAACCCCTCTCAGTTTTCTCCCTTATAAAACGGTGCCTAGCTCACTGGCTTGTGAGGGTCAAGTGAGTTAATGTATGTGATGTATTTGGTAAAGTGGAAAGCGCCGTGGGATGTTACCCTCTCCTGTGGACTCTGCCCTTCTGTCATTAGACAGTGCAGCATTGACATGGCTTGTGTTCCCCCTGCTCAAATTAAATTTCAAGAGGGCACGTATTGATCACCTTTGTACCTTCCCCACTGTGTTGAGTAGTGCAGTGCTTGGAGATACAGCTTCAGGAGGAGCCGGCTTTGATGGAATCCTTGTTATGCTCATACTGGGCAGGTACTTGAGAACATTCTTTTTTCCTTTAAAAACAACAACCCCCAAAACCTAAACTTTTTCCTTAAAAGCAGAAATAGATGGGGAACATCCCCTCTGATCTGCTTTGGGGCACATCTTTATCGACCACCTTATGTTATCAACTCTGGTTTTTGAAGTCAGGCACAGCAGGTGCCTTGCGCCTTCTGGAGCTTCGACAGCTATGTGTTATGTTGAACAACTGTGTTTTCTTTTTAGGGAAAAGTAATAGAACCTCTGAAAGACTTCCATAAAGATGAAGTGAGAATTTTAGGCAGAGAACTTGGTCTCCCTGAAGAGCTGGTCTCTAGACATCCGTTTCCAGGTAAAGAATGTATTTGGGTCTGGCATAATCTGTATGAGAAGATGTTTGTGTCCCATAACGAGGCAGGCACAGAAGGATGTGGAGTCCTTTGTCCACTGGCCCGAGTCTTCAGTGCAAGTGAGGGGCAGAGATGGAGGGTCAAGACCCCCGTGCCTGTGTCTTCTCCTGACTGTGGCCTAAAGCTTGGCTGGGCCATGGAGCTCTCCTCTCTAAGGCACACAAGGACAGTCTTGTTGTGTGCTGACTGTATAGTCAAAGGCCTTTATCACTGATTCGCAAAGTGTATATAACAACTTGAATCTTCATAGATGTTTCAGCTTTGCAAATCTTTTCTCCACAATGCCCTGTGAGGTTGATAGTACATTACTCTCATTTTACTTGTGAGCAAACTGAGGCCCTTAGCGGGTTACCAACTCAGGTCCCTGACTCCATCGCCCTCGCTTGGCCTGTCCATCTCTATCCACCCCTAACCACTGCCTTTTGATGTCCGTGTGTTAGATTTAGTGTAAAGCATGAATTTCCCTTCCACTTGTTTGTTTCCAGGTGAAAATAGTTCTTCATATTTGCTATGAAGAATAACCAATTTCTTAGGCAGGACTTCTGATAGAAATGTCATTTTAATGTAGATGAACAAATCTTAGTGCTGATATCTACACCTTTTGAAACAAAAGTACATTCCACAAAAAATGCTTTCTTCAAACATGGGTCTTTGTTTTGGAGGGAGGAAGGCAGGGCATTTGGGCTTAAGTGACTTGCCCAAGGTCACACAGCTAAGAAGTGTGTCAAATGTCTGAGGCCAGATTAGAACTCAGGTCTTCCTGGCTCCAGGGCTGGTGCTCTACTCACTGCGCAAAAATGCTTTCTTAATATACCAATAGTAGCATATCCTGGAAAGGCCTTTGGAGTCGAGAGACCTATTTTTGAATTCCAGATCTCCTGCTTACTTGCTGTGTGTGACAACAGTCAGCTTCGGTTTCCTTGTTTGTGTAAAGGAATGATAATACTTGTGTTGTAGTTGTAGTGCAAATAGCCTTGGTTTTCCTGGGTTGAATCCCAGCCCTGCCACCAGCCATAATACTTTGAGGAAGGGGTAAGTTGCTAAGTCATGTCAATAGGCATAGCTCAGCCGTTGTTTGACATTTGTGAATGAATGTGCTTCTGATGTGGTACCAGGAAAACAGTAGGTCCCCTTTGTACCCCTTTGAGTAAGGCTTCAGGAAGTGCCTGGAACTGAGTGAGACGAGGCCAGGCACTTGTGGCTTGGCTCAGATGCTTCTTCCATCCCCAAGCAGCCCAATGGAAAGGATGCTGAGTTTGAATCCAACACCTGCTACCTCCCTGACCTGGCATGCATCACTTTCCTCATCTCGAAGTTGAGGCAGAGGATCTGGATGCATTCTGAGTCCCCTTCGGCTCTAATTCTACATGATTCTACAATCCCATAATAATCCCACAATTGCCAGTGTTTCCTTCCAACACTAAATTCTGTGACTCAGCCTCATACCTCTGCTCTAAGGAAAGCTTTTAGTAAACCTTCAGGAGTTTGATAAATGTATCAAGGTATTATTACTGTCATCTTTGTCCTTGATGTTTCTGCTAATTAACCTTCCTAATCCATCCCTACCTAGTCAATGCATTTCTCTGTCACGACACTTACAAAGTTAATGGAGTTGGAGAGTCGCTTCCTAGTTGGAGAGGCATCATCGTAGTTCTTAGATGGAGCACTTGAAGGGACCTTGGACTCAATCTAGCCCAACTCTATCATTTTAGAGAGGAGGAAACTGAGACTACAGACGTTCTGTGGTGTGCATAGAGTGGCGCAGGTCCTCTCCATACCACAAGTCCACTGTCTTCCCACTGTAGGGCCGTGAATGATTCTTTAGTAGGTGCCTCACCTCACGGCAGTGCTTGAGGGCCTGGTTGCTTTTGAAGGGGCTGATTCAGGGTTCTTCAGGTGCTAATTTAGATGCAAATTCCCAAGTGGCCAAGAGGGCGCTATTCCTGATTTCATGATTTTGCGTTATCTTTATCTCCTTCCAAAAAGTATCATCATTTGAAGCACCTGCACAGGGAGCATTCTTTCCCCTAAATCCTGTACTTTGCTACTCTCACAGTTGGCAGATTGAAATTATGTTATTAAAGTGAATGAGTTGCCTTTGGAGCAGCCTTTACAATCCTGGGATTTGTAACTTGTCCTTTGATGCCATCTATGAATGAGCTGAAGATAAAGCAGCAGCACAAGCAGCTACTTGGATACTGCTGATGGGGGATTATTTTTATTTGATACTTCAATTGTTACTTTCACTCTCATCTTTAGGTCCAGGTCTGGCAATAAGAGTAATATGTGCTGAAGAACCTTATATATGTAAAGACTTTCCTGAAACCAACAACATTTTGAAAATAGTAGCTGATTTTTCTGCAAGTGTTAAAAAGGTTTGTCCACAATTTATACGTGTTAGTAGTTTTAAGGGAAGAAACTAGGGATTACAATAGATAACAAAATTCTTGATTTGATCTTTTCAAATTAGACTTAATCATTTACAAATTTGTATGCCATTAATTTGGAATTTTTAATAATTTTAAGTGTTCTGAAACATCTTTTTAACTCTGAAAAAGAGTTTGCTTTGGAAAGTAGCATTGGACATGGGGAAATCTGTATTCAGGGAGTGGGAGTGCTAAAATATGTGCCCGTGGCTTCTGGAGGTTTCCCATAGCTGTTCATCAGGAGAAGGCAGCAGGAAGCTTCACACCCGGAGGCATTATCCTCTGGCTGATGTGGCCTCGTGGGCGGGGCCAGGAGACTCTGGCTCTGGGTTTGGTTCTGCCGCTGACACCTTCAAGTCACTGCATCTCCCTCCCCAGGAACGGCTCATTTTCTTTGTAAAACAAGGGGCCGCATCGACATCTCTTAGACCTTTTTTCACTCTGAAACGTTAATGATAAATTCTGTTTATCATTGAATTATCATTTTTCATGAGTTTAAATTCATGTTGATCTGCAAGCATTCTTAGTCAAGGCCTAAAGTCCAAAAGGTAGTTTGTCAGAAAGGGAAAAGGCCCTGGGATCAGTCCCAAAGCATGCAGGATCCCCTGCCCAGCCGTGGCAGAGGGCCTTTCCTGCCATATTGGGCTTTCAGTGCCTTATGCCCAATGCAGAAATGTATCTCCGTGTGTCAAAGTGGAGACTTTCTCGACTCTAGGATCCTGCAGTCCTGCACGTGTGAACCATCCATGATGTTGAAGCAAAAGACAGACCTCCGTGTGACTTTGTTTTCTGGAGTTTAGTAAAAAGAAGCTGACAGCACAGACTCCCAGAATGAGGAGAGAGTTTTCTTTCTAGACTTGAATGTGACCTGGGCCTTGCCGTCCTTGTACAGCCACCCCAGGCCGCATGGCTGCCTCACGGCTGTGCCTGTGGCACCCTCGATCACTTATCTCCAGGGAGGCCCACCTGCCCGCTAGTCACTACCCTCTCCCTCCTCCACCCTGGTGCCTGGTGCCAGGGCCTTCCTGACAAGCTGACCTTGTAGCAGTTTGTTCCTAACTAGGTGGGGCTTTGGTGTCAGCTCCCCATTTTTTCCTTTTCATCCTCAGCACCTGGCAATGAGTGGGGATGGTGTCAATAAATGCTTATCGATTAGGTGAATTACAGCTGGAAATCTGTGGCAGTTAGATCTGTGGGATTCATCCTGCTTGGAGGGACAAAGAGATGTAGTCTTTTATTACAAACAGTGAACTCCTCATTTCAAGAAAGCTGCTGGACCTCAAGCCTTTTGCTTTCTCCTTTGTGCTTAGCCCCACACTCTGCTACAGAGAGTCAAAGCTTGTACAACAGAGGAGGACCAGGAGAAGCTCATGCAGATTACCAGCCTACACTCGCTGAGCGCCTTCCTGCTGCCAATTAAAACCGTAGGGGTGCAGGTGAGTGCCCTGAGGCGTGTGCCCATGCCGTGCCCTCGCCTCGTGGCTGCTCTGTCCAGACTTGGATGTCTGTGGGTTTGCTAGATGTGGTGAGAGCTGACAAGGCTTCTGGAGAAGGCGCAAGCTGGAAGATACTTAGGAAAAAATTGAGTACTTGGGTTGAGGTTTCCTGGACCTTGGACTTGTGTCTTCTCAAGAGTTCAAGGTTTTGAGAGTAGGTCTTTTGCACATCCAGTTTTGGGATGCTTTCCCATTTAGTGCATCTCCAGTTTGATTCCAGATGAATGGTGTGCTGGGCATTTTCTTTTAGAATGGAGGGAGGAGATAACTTATGATAGCATTTTAACCAAAAGAATTTAGCCTGCACTGTTTGCATAGCCTTTTAAATTCCTTTAAAAAATAGATGCCAAATCAGCATCCTTTTTACCCTAAATGAATCAACTTGGGGGGGGGAGGGGTTAAAAATTGTTTTTCCTCCCTGAGTACGTGTGAAGACTACTGATTAGTATGGAAGGATGACCCTTCACTGGATTGTCTTTTAATTAATTGGGAATATTTGAGATACTGTAAAAGCAAGTCTTGGACTATGTTAATTACATCAAGTAGAGAGCACTGACTAAACCCTGACTTTAATAAAAGACCTGTAGTTTTCCACCAGGCTGCTGAAGGCCTGCTGAAGAGAGATTTCCTTTCCTCCTCCCCTACCTAGGGAAGAGTTAGTTGGAGCAGTGCCTTGGATTTAATGCCAAGATTGACCAAGATAGTCTTGTGGTCGGGAAAGGTTGGGAACTAATGATAGACAAAGAGAACTAGATTAATAGTTTACAGTCTTTTCGGAAAGAATCCATTCGCAGATGCTGCCTGTGTATCCCACAGTCAGTGCCTTGCTGACTCATTTATATACTAAGGAGTTCTTGAGTTTAGGAGATTTGAGAAGAGATAACTGACAATGAGAGGTTGGGGGAAGGGGGAGTCTCTTCCTGAGCCAAGCCAAATGTTCTTATTAAAAGGAATTGGAATCTCCTTGTACAATGGGAGAGCAGTGAGATAAATAGCATTTTGGACCCTTTGGAAGGCCAGAAGATAGAAAAAACCTAGGAAACAAAGGTGAAGGTGAACTAATATTTGGTTGGAGGGTGGGGCCCAAGAGTTTAAAGTGAATCTAGAAATATTGGTTCAAGGCCTGGAAACAAGTGTTGGTTTTATATTTCTTTTTTTGTTTTTGTTATTAATTAATTTCTTTTTTTTAGTTTGCACAAGTTCCACAAGTTTTTGAGTTCCAAATTTTCTCCCTCTCCCTCCCCCCCCAATCTGATAGAGGTTCTACATACACCTTCACATTAAACTTCTTTCCTCAATAATCAAATTGTAAAGAAAAATTATAACCAATGAAATGTACCATGAGAAAGATGTAACAAAACCTAAAATAAAATAATAAAAAAAAGAGCAAATCATTTGCTTCAGTCCGCACGCAGATTCTGTGATTCTTTCTCTGGATGTGGAGAGCCTTTGCCATCGTGAGTCTTGGAGCTGTCCTAGTTGTTTTGCGCTGCCGAGAGGAGCCGAGTCTATCAGTGAGCCATCACAGAAGCCGCGCGTCTCGTGGCTCTGCTCCCTTCACTGATCATCGGGTCATACAAGGCTCTTCAGGTTCTTATGGAGTCCATCCACTCTTCTGTTTTCATGTTTATAAGAAGAAGCTGTTAACACTTCGCACAGAACCACATTTTCCCCTGGAACTGCATTTTGTGACATCAGCCTTAAATTTAAGGCAGCTGTCCCCACATCTTAAAAAAGGGAAAGAAAGGTGCAAGACAGTTGTTTTATTTGCAAAAGTTGAGTGAGTCAGAAGCAGATGGATCCGTGCTTCTGTGTATTGTCTGGTGCACTCCTTAAAAGACTTGTAGCACGGGAGTGTTGTTGACTTTATGTTTGGTACCTCTGACCTCTGCAGTGGAGAAGGTGTGCACACACATGCAAACATGCACGCACGCATGCACGTACACACGCACACGCACACACACTCACATACACAATTTCTTGTCACCCTTTCGTTCCCCGGCATGGGCGCTTGGCTGACAGCTTCTTTTGCTGTGTGTTTTCAGGGAGACTGCCGCTCCTACAGTTACGTTTGTGGCATCTCCAGTAAAGATGACCCTGACTGGGAATCCCTGATGTTTCTCGCAAGGTTGATCCCACGCATGTGTCACAACATTAACAGGTGAGTCTCTGGCCGCTCAGGTTCTGCTCCTGTGGGAAGACAGGCCTGATAAGTGCAACATTTGGGCTTCTTGGCAACACTGGGTGTGACATGATATGAAGAAAACCGACTTGGAAGTATCATGCCTTGGGTTGTTCTGTTGGATCAAAGCCTTATTCCTTGGCATTTTATTTAAGAATGTCTTTTGTGAAAGGGAGAAAATAGGAAAGAAATATTTTTTAAAAAATAAGATATTTGAGAAAAACATTTTTCAAATGTGCTTAGCTGATCAAAATATTTAAACATCCACTATTGATATAATCTAGTAATATTTTTAACTGTGTCTGTACTTAGAATTCTTTCCTAGCAAACTCTCCTTCCATCTGAGATAACAATTTTGGCAGCTGCTTAGCTTGCCGGTTCCTTAATGTATTTGGCCAGGTAGTAGAATAGAAACTACTCTTTTCCTCTTTTGCTTCAGTCTTCAAGTTTCAAGTAATTATTTGAACAAGTAGGATTTGCCTAAATTAGTAGTAATTCTGAGAAAAATAATTTGAAGACAAAAAAATGGATGCCAGATCTTATAAAAATAGTACCATGTAGGTTTATTCGTGTTGAATTGCCATTCAGCCTAGTTTTTGGTCAGGAATGCCATGTTTTTAAGTCTGCCCTTCCTCTCTTGGCTTGTTCTGAGGCCATAGACAAGGCAAACTCTCCTGAGCAGCTACATGAAGCAGAACTTGTTTATTCTCAATCCATCTGATGTCCTGCTTTCATAATGTGTTTTGATGACTAACAGCAAAGAAGAAAAAGCGCATTTTGTGACTCAGTTTGTGTGGATTTGTTACTGAAATTTCACATCAGCTTTTTAACACTAGGTGAACAATCTCTAATAGGAAAACAGCATTTGCGGGTGTCGCTTTGTACCCAGAGAATTGGGCAATTTAGCAGCTGGTTGTTAGGATTTGCCCCTCAGAGCTGTGTGACTTCAAAAATGGGACAGTAACAAGGCGTGTTCTGCAGACGTGCTGCTCGATGTGGCATGTGGGATTGATGGTCAAAAGTACAACTGCTTTCAGTGAATGAGAGTTTGTGTAGAGAAGTCTGGTCTCACCCTACTGAGTTTTATCAGTCTTCTGTGAAGTTCCCTCGTCATGATCTTTTTCTCCAGTTTTCACTCCGTTGTTCGTATTTTCAGTCTCTCTGGGCCTCCTTCTCATGTGTAAAATGGAAATGATGCTTCTGTCTCATAGGGTGGTTATGAAGAAAGTACTTGGAGGGGACTTTAAAATTAAGTAAAGAAATGAGTTTTTGTTGCAGCTAGACTTGTGTGGCCGCTCGCTCTTAGAAGGCTGGAGCTGCTGCCTGATGCTGGTACAGCTTCCTGGCTCTTTCTCCTGAACCAAAGTGGTTTCTGTCCCAAACCAGAAGTTCTCGTTAGGAAAGGAAGTAAATTTAAACCCGGATCATGGCACTTAGACATTGTTTGGCTCTCTCCGATATGTGCTCCTAATGCCAAAAGAAATTGCTTTTAAAAGGGAGAAATTGGGGTGATTCTGTCAACCACATTGTTTAGCCTTGGGGCTCTGCTCGAGTCCATTCTTGAGGCTCATTCTTCTGGAAGCTCTTCGAGAGGGGAGACAGTTACATTCTTAACCCTTGTCTCTCCAGAGCCTGGCACTGTGACTCACACAGGATAGACAGGTGATAAATGCTTGGACCAATTGATTTAATCTGTATTTTCTTCTTCCCCCCACCCTCTCAGCTGAGAAGATAAGGGGCTGTCTACTCTGAGTTCCCTCTTCTCATCATCTCTTGACAGCACCTCCATCCCCATCCCCACCCCCATTCTTCCACCTTTCTTTGCTCCAGTCCTTGCCAAAACCAGCCACCTTATGTGTGCCTTGACCCCATCCCCTTCAGGCTTTCCCCTGTCAAACTCTCTCAGTTTATGGAGTCCTAGCCTGCTGTCTAAAAATGTAAATTCTCCCTCACCCTTTAAAGACTGTCACTGAGCCCCCTTTTCCCCCTATGTTCCCTTAAGCTGTCATCTTCTATCTTTCTCTTTGCAGCCAAACTCATGGAAAACAGCATCTATGGTATGGTCATTCCCTCCGTTTCCTCCTTAAACTCTTTGTGATCTGGCTTCCAGTTTCACTCAAATGAAATGACTTTTTCTAGTGTTACTGGTGATCTCTTAATCATCATCTCTGATGGTCTTTTCCGTCCTCATTCCGTTCTCCCTTTTAAACACTCTCTTCTCTTCCCTGGCTTTTTGTCACACTCATCATACAGGTAGGAGGAAACCAAGGGATAGAGACAGCCCAGAGACAGGAGATGGTGGCTAGCCTTGTCAGATGCAGCAGATCGTTGAGAAGAGTCAGGACTGAGAACAGACCATCAGGTCATTGGGAACTTTGGGAAAAGCAGGTTTAGTTGAGTGAAGAGGCTGGATGTCAGGTTGCAGATGGTTGAGGAATGAGTGAGAAGTGAGGAAAATTGAGGCAATGAGTATAAATTACTTTTTCTAGGAGGGTCTTTAAGAAGGGAAAGATGGAGCCGGGGTGACTTGGGCCATGTTTGAAAGCAACAGTGGTATAATCAACACATGGAGAAAGATTCCG
This sequence comes from Phalanger gymnotis, assembly GCA_028646595.1. Classification (NCBI taxonomy): domain Eukaryota; kingdom Metazoa; phylum Chordata; class Mammalia; order Diprotodontia; family Phalangeridae; genus Phalanger; species Phalanger gymnotis. The sequence continues at coordinate 11,513 of JAQQSZ010008679.1, forward strand.
AGTGAGTGGGGAGGTTAGCACTCAGTGCGCTGGAGAGAACTGGAGGAGCTCCAAGGGGACACGTAGAGGGTCTGGGCCTTGGGAAGGCCGCCTCATTGTCAGATTTCAGAAACTAGAGGACAGTCAGGGAGTAAAAGCTGATTAAAAGGAATTTTGAGGGGAGAAGGGAAAAGGGCAAATTCATGGCAAATAACCTTCATTTCCTCAATAGAATAAGAGGGCAAAGTCCTTGGTTGAGGTGAGAAGAGGTAGGTTTTGTTTTTTTTTTTGAAGGGGGGAAGGCAGGGCAATTGGGGTTAAGTGACTTGCCCAAGGTCACACAGCTAGTGTCAGGCGTCTGAGGCCGGATTTGAACTCAGGTCCTACTGACTCCAGGGCTGGTGCTGTACTTACTGTGCCACCTAGCTGCCCTGAAGAGGCAGTTTGGATCAGCTTCTGTGGAGAATGGGGCAGGGAGTAAATTCTGGAGGGCAAAAAGGATTGTTTGGTTACAGGAACAGCCAGATGAGATTAGATGATACCAGTTTCATAGTGTTTCACCTTTTTCTGGTCAGATATTTTGTGTTTTTTGAAATTCTGTAGGGGATTTGTCACATCCTTATTAGCTGTGATCCCAAACAAGTAGCTTTTGAGGATCAAATGAGAAAATATCTAGGTAGAGCGGTGTGAAAACCATGAGGCACTTTGTACATATTGACTGCTGTTGTTATTAGTATCAGAGTTATGACACTGACGCTGCTGTGTGTCACGTCTTCCGTTTAATCAGATGCAGCCTTGCTTCCAGAAAGCAGCCATTTGATGCACCAGCTGGGCCACCTCGTGCTTCAGTGCTTGTGTCTGTCCCAGGCTGGGTAGTGAGGCCTCGGCTTGTGCCTTTATATTGAATGCCTGCCTTACGTATGGCCACCATTGACCTCCAGGCAGGGACCCTGGTGCAAGACTTAAGTCTGATAATAAAGCTATTAACAGAAATGTTAGCAATGAATCAGTGAAGTCTGTCCTTCCCTGCCGCTGACACCAAATGCTTGGCCTTGGACTTGGAAGGCCCATCTTCAAGTCTTATCTCTTAATACATCTTAGCTGTAACCCTCACCAATTCTCTTAAGTTCTCTGAGGCTCAGTTTCCTCACCTGTAAAGTGGGCATACCATAATCCTTATGCCCCTTCATACTATTGCTGTCATCCCTAGGAAGGGGAGCATTGTGATCACAGAAGCAACATCTGGCAAGTGTTTGATCATGTATCAGTGGGAGATTTTAGGTAAAGTTTCCCCAGGAACGTGAGCAAAGGAAGCATACTTCTTTGTACTAAAAGAGGGGATATTTCTCATTCTTTGACCTCTAGGGTTGTCTATGTCTTTGGTCCCCCTGTCAAGGAGCCTCCCACAGATGTCACGCCTACCTTCTTGACCACTGGAGTGCTCAGCACTCTGCGACAAGCTGATTTTGAGGCTCACAACATTCTCAG
>JAQQSZ010008680.1:0-12979 GCA_028646595.1 Phalanger gymnotis
TTATGGTTCCTTGGTAACTATGAATTGTATTGGGTCTGTCTGTTTGTAATTTGTTTAAGGGTTCTTGAGATAGTGTTGATGAGGAAACTCTGGGCAGCTGTAGCTAAGGAGCCCTCCAGCTTGTAAACCTGGATGCTGAGACTTTGTTGAACTCTGGTAACTATGTATTGAGATTTGAATCAGACAAGATCTGTCTGTTGATGTTTGTAATTTGTTTGTATTTTGTTCTGAAGTTCAGGGTGCTGGCTTTTTCCCCTGAACTAAGTGAATGATATTTGTGTGCTGAATTAAAGTAAGCTTGCCAACTCCTTAACCTTGTTCTCCTTATTAAGGCAGATTAAAAGAACCTGGGCTTTCTGGACGTCTGGCAGCTTTCTGGGTGCTGGCTGTGGGTGGATCTGGACCCCCCACAGAAGCTGCTAGCCAGATTGTTGAAACACTAAGCCACGTCACTGTCTTTGTACACTTGGGCTTAGAGCCCACAGGACTAGCACTATGCTTTGGGGGCATAATCACAACACAAAACTTGAGTTTTTAAGGTAAACAATGAAAATATGCAATGAATGCATGGGGAATTCTTTACTGTACAATGGTAGAATCTTTATCAGAGCAACTTGGTGTAAAAATTTCTCCTCAGTTTTCTGTTTCTCTTCTAATTTTGGCTGCATTTGTTTTATTTCTGTGAAAATCTTTTAATTTTATGTAATCAAAATTATCAATTTAACTTTCAGTGATTATCTCTTTTATAAACTCTTCCCTTTTCCACAGATGTGACAGGTACATTTCTCTATACTCCCCTAATTTACTTATGACATCACCCTTTAAGTTTAAAGCATTTATACATTTTGACCTTATCTTGGTGCATAGTGTGAGATCTTGTTCTATGCCTAGTTCTGCCAAGCTGCTTTCCAGTTTTCCCAGAAACTTTTCTCAGATGTTGAGTTCTTAGCCCAAAAGCTTGAATCTTTTCATTTATCAAACACTAGATTACCATGGTCATTTAATATTGTGTATTGTTTTTGTATTGTGTATTTTCTTGGCAAGTAGAATCCCAAGTATTTTATATTGTCTGCAGTTATTTTAAATAGAATTTCTTTTTCTATCTCTACCTGCTGAACTTTGTTTGTAATATGTGAAAATGTTGATGATTTATGTGGATTTATTTTACAACCTGTAACTTTGCTGAAGTTGTTAATTATTTCAACTAGTTTTTCTAGTTCTCTAGGATTCTCTAAGTATACCATCATATCATTTGCATGCCTCTTTTATGTGAGATATTTCCCCTCATTCTTCCTTTCTTTGCCCCCTTCTCCCAGGGCATCCATCTTTCTGGTTTATCTATTTTTTTTTTTACCTCATCTCAACATAATTGACTCATTCATGTGCCCCCTTTCTCTGTAGAATTCTTCTAACTGCCCGAATAAAAAATTCTTAGAAGCTACATGTATCATCTTCCTACATAAAAAGGTAAACAGTTTAACCTTATTGAGTCCCTTGTGGTTTTTCTTTCATGATTACCTTTTTATGTTTCTCTTGAGTTTTGTATTTGAAAGTCAGATTTCTTTTTATTCAGCTCTGATCTTTTCATCAGAAATACTTAAAAATCCTCTATTTCATTAAATATCTGTTTTCTTCCCTTGAAGGACTACATTCAGTTTTGCTGGTTGTAATCTCAACTCTTTTGCCTTCTGTAATGTCATATTCCAAGCGTATTGCTCATTTAACATGATAGCTGCTAAATCTTTTGTGATCTTTTCTGTGGCTTCATGGTATTTGAATGATTTCTTCCTGAATGCTTGAAGTATTTTCTCTTTGACTTGGTAGCTATGGAATTTGACTATAATGTTACTAGGAGTTTTCATTGTGGGATCTCTTTCAGGCTGTGATCAGTGGCTTTTTTCAATTTTTATATTGCCTTCTGGTTCTAGAATATCAGTGCAGCTTTCCTTGATAATTTCTTCAAATACAGCATCTAGGGCTCTAGCCTCTTTGATCATGGTTTTCAGTTAGTCTAGTAATTCTTAAATTATCTCACCTTGATCATCTATTTTTGAGGTCAGTTGGGGTTTTTTTTGATGAAATATTCCTTATTTTCTTTTGTTTTTCATTCTTTTGATTTAATTTTATTGTTTCTTATTATCTCATGGTATCATTAGCTTCTACTTGTCGAATTCCAATTTTTCGGGATTATTTTTTAGTGACCTTTTTACATCTTTTCCCCCTTTTGGCTAATTCTGCAATTTTTTTTTCTTTAGTAATTTTTTGTGCCTCTTTTACCAAGCAGTTAATTTTGTTTTTTTTCCTCACAATTTTCTTCCTTTTCCCCCATTTCTTTACTAATTTTTGCTCTACAACTCTTATTTGACTTTGGAAATAATTTTTAGCTCTTGCAGGAATTCTTGTTGGGCTTGTGTCCAATTCATTCTTTTTCCTTTGAAACTTTGCTTGTAATTATTTTGACTTCATTGTCTTCTTCTGAGTTTGTCTTCATCTTTCCCGCCAGTATACTTGCTTTTTTAATTGTCAGATTCTTTGTTGCTGTTGCTCATTTCCACTCTATTTCTTGCTTTTGAATTTTATGTGAAACTTGGGCTCTTTTCCTCTGTGGGGGTGGGGGTAGAGTCTGTCTCAATCTTGAGGCTCTTTTTGCACTGCTGTTTTCAGTGCTAGTTCTCCGGGATTTGAAAGTTATTGGTGCTTCAAAGGTGATATGTTTTGGGGAAAGGTTTGTTCACTGCTCCCATGGTCTATGTCCTGGTCCTTACCCAGAAAGGACCCCTGTTCTCTTGCATTTGGAAAAGATACCATTCTTCATGGGCCTTGATACTTCTGGACTAGAAGTAATAGTATTTCTCAGGTCTCTAATCCCTTGTGACTAAAAGCAATACCTCCTTTCAGGACTTCTGCTCCCTCATGACCACAAGTGCTCTTCTCTGTCCTTGGAATATGACCCAGAAGAGGGTATGGGCACTGTTAGTCTACATTCAGTGCTAGCACAGGAGACTCCTGCAATCTCTTCCTGAGCAGCTACCAGGTCCCCTTACCATCTCTGGCTTGAGAGCTCCCAAAGCTATTGACACCAGGTAGTAGCCCCTTCATTGGTGTTTCATCCTCATGGGCTCCAGGCTAGCCTCCACCCCTGTGTTACAGATCCCTCTTTCCACTGCCTAAGTTGTCTTGTCCTGGGAGAATGTCTCTGTGACTTCTTTTTCTTTGTCTCTGACACTCCAGAATTCAATTTGAGGCATTATTTTAAAGATGATTGGAGGAGAATGTTGGGAGAGATAAATTAAGTGGTGTCTCTACTCTGCCATCTTGACTCCACCCCAGAAGTCTTTTTTTCTGCCTCTTTAGCATGTTAGAAAGGGTGTTTTATTTTTTTTCACTCACAAATATTAATGGTCCCCATTGTTTTTACTATGATGTGATGTGTCTATTCATTTTTACTCTTGACCCAATCCTACTCCTCAGTCTCTACCCATTTCCTCAGAAGGTAGCTGAGTCATGGCCATCCTGGGCTATCTCCAGTTGTCTTGATGAATATATGGCCACTGGACCCAGATGGCACTGGAGGAAAAAGTGAGGGTGGTGACCTTGCACGGACCTCCGCTCAAATCAAAGTTGACTGCAAGTCATGTCATCATCTCCCTGATGTTATGGTCCTGTTCAAGAATGCAGGACAAACACAACAGCTGAGTCATGGTGGAGATGATAGTAGAACATTCAAGCTTTTTTCTTGTAATATTTTTCTTTTGCCATGTGATCAGCTCATCTTTTCCTTTATAACAAATTTCTTTGAATCAATGAATAAAAACATTTGTCAAGTTCTTATTATTTGTCAAGCACTGTACTAAGTGTGGGCGGATGATACAAATCCAAAAACAAAGCCAGCCCTTGACATTAATGAGCTTACTTTCTAAAAAGAAGAAACAAAAGAAATGGGAATGGAGACTAGAAAGTTACACAAATGAGGAGAATGGGGAGTGCATCGAAAATTCAGAGTATTGGTAGAATTGATTCAATCATGGTTCCAGGGCAGCAATTAAAGACAGAGAGGAAGATATGTAGGTACACTTGAGGTGGTAATAAATGAAGTGAAGCAGGGCTGGGGCCTTCAGGAAATATGAAGACAGGTGAGGCAGTCACCACATATGTCAGTGAGGCTATAGAGTGGAAGTTATAAATATGAAAGAGATTAGTCTGTGTTCTCTGAATGTCAAGGTGGCTGATTTTTAGATGATGAGGAAGTATGCTCTGAAGTAAAACATTCTTGTGGAGCATCTGGAATACTGAGTCATGTAATACATGGCTAATTCTACACTAGTTCTTCAAAGTTTTATATTCCTTATATGGTACATCTTGTACATACCTACCACATGATTCTCCATTTCTTTCTGTTTGAAGCTAATTTTTAATTCTTTAGATATGGTAGTGTTCATACAGTTATATAGCCATAAAGTAACACAAATGGAACTTATTAGATAGGTGTCATATCATTTCTTGGTTAAGTTTTGGGTTCTTTAAAGGAACTTTGTAGTATCCTGAAGGCAATTCAGCCTACTCTTCTTTTTCCTATGCAATTCTGGGCACTTGGAGCCCATTTGTTCTCCTTGCCTAAGATACATATACTGAGAAACAAGTTCCAGAGGTGTACCATGTGATCGCATATCCATTTTGACACTACACAATCTTCATCCACTTTGTTTTCCATGTGTGAATGCTTAAGCTTTGATCTTTTGAGTGGTAATGGATCTTTTTTTCTGGAATCAATTCAATGTTAAGAGACTTGATGCAAACAGCTCAATGTTATCTGTAATCAAGAGCCTCCAGAGTGCCTAACTGTATATAAGGGTTACTTCTTCAACCTGAATAGTGCTTTAGATCTCTTTTATCAGAATAGTACATACCATTGGTTTGTTTTATGCCTTGCCTGATATTTATAATCAGGTGTTGAAAATTATCTGTTGTTTTATCTTTCAAGGAATCTTGAATATTTTTGATGTGCTTATATGAGAGACACTTTGATGGAAGAGAGACCTCAATACACTGTTTTGTACTATAAAATTAAATGCTTTTAAAGTTATCAACCAATAATAAACATAATGGACTCTTATCTTCTCTTAGTCAACAATGTGATAGTAAGAATGTGATCTACTGTAAGATACTGATTATGAAGCCTTGCCTGTTATCAACTAATACCAATATTGATGATACCCTCAATGCAAATGGACATGATTTTCATAAAACATTCATATAGATGGGGAGCTAGGCATGTAGTTTAATAGTCAATGATATATTTATGATTGTATTTTTTCAGTATTTATATGGTCTGAGATTTTTTCCTCCCTAGTTAGATGGCTCAGTGGATAACGTACTAAGCCTAGAGTCAGGAAGATCTTAGTTCAACTTCATCAGACACCGTCTAGGTATGTGACCCAGGTCAAGTCACTTAACCTTGGTCTTCCTCAGTTTGCTCATCTGTAAAATCAAGGCTAATAATAGCACCTATATCCTGGGCTATTGTGAGAATAAAATGACATGATATTTTGCAAAATGTTTTGCCAACTTTAAAGCACTACATAAAATATAGCTATTATGTAAATCCCAGCAATTTTGGTATCTTTCTCCTTCCTATACTTTGTTAATTTATTCTTCAATATCCTTTCAATTGTGTCACCTCCAGGGTCCATCCCTGTTATTGAACTTGAAGTAATCTATTTGTTTTTCCCATTTTTGTTATCTTTACTGTCATCACTCTCTTCTCTATAAGCATATCTGGGACAGTGATGTTAGAGTCCAAGTACAGTGGTTCTACCAGCTTTGATGATGAAAACAGTCTGTTCTAAAAGAAAACACAATTTTTGTAAATTTTTTATATTTTCTTCTGTTTATTTTCTTACATTTTAATCCTTTACTGTCCCTGGGATGACTGATTATTTGGCATATCTCACAAACTTTCTATTAACTTATGTTATACTTTAGCATTTCTCTGTTTTATAAAGAAGTACTGTTTATAATCTTCCATCACCCTTCTCTATCAGATTGTAAACAAGTTATATCTTAAACTGGCATTGCCTTTGGCTACTGTTTTCCTCTGATAAAGATGTACGTTAAATGTTTGATGATGAACATGCTTTTTAGGCTCTTTTGGTCTCTTTGTTATGTTACACTGCTTAAATTTCTTATAAAATTAATATGGTTCATGTTTATATCCTTTCTTTAGTTTCTTACCCATTAAAAAAAATCAGCCACTACTTTTAATAAGGACAGAATTGTTTCAATTGCATGTCATATCTTTACATTTTCCTTCTTTTAGCTTTGTGCTAATAATGATCATTGTTCTCACAAGTTCTGATGCTTTTGTATAGTATATGGTGTGTGTGTGTGTGTATCTCTTTCATTCACTTTTCCTGGTCCATATTTTCCAACATGGTTCTTTGGATCCTCAGCTATTCCCATATTTGCACTGAAGTCTTCAAGTATCAAAGCCTATGCTGATTAAATCTGGAGGGTGTAATTGAGCTTTTAATATATTTTTTAACATCTTTAATCCTCTACAAAAGATGTTGGCTCAAAAGTTTCAATGTCTGTATGCTTGTTTTTACCAATATCATCATTAGCACAGAAATATGAGATAGTCAAGTATTCCACATAACGTTTTTCATGTTAATTTTTGGGTATACAATAAAACCAACTCTTCCAATCCTGCTTTTTGTCTCTCCAAGGAGAACCTCTAAGTAATCTTTACATTTAGTTGTGACTGCTATCTTTCTTCTGTTTTTTTTTTTATATCAAGGATGTCAAGACTGATACTATCTCTTTCAGTACCATGTTCAGTGGATCATTGACAAGGATCCCAGAATTTTGGTTAACTGAATAGTCAAATTAAAGTTTATAGATGGTCAAAAAATCTGTGTGATTCTTAAGAATCTCTGCCCTTTTTTCTAATAATCTCCCACTTTCACAGAAGTGGAAAAGGAGCAGGAAGGAGTGAGGGCCAATTTGCATTTTTTCCCCTGTGTTACCAAGCTTAAATAATTCACCATCAAAGAGAAAACCTGCTGATGATGAACCCCTCTATGTTTATCTCGGTTGGTCCACAGAAAGCAAGCATAATCCATTGCAAGACTTAAAGCTATGCCAGGATGATAAAACTTGCCAGAGTCTGTTTGGGTGGCATAGCCTTCATTAATTCAATGTCTAAACCCAGAGCCATTATGACACATTGCAGTAGAACTTAGTTGAGGATGTATGGATTGCTTAGAGGGAAAAAAGGGAGCTCACACTGTCTTCTCCCTGTTCCCCAGAAAAATCATCCAAACAGTAGCCAAATATTTATTGAGCACCTATTATGTACTAGGCACTTTGCCAGACCAGGGGAGGGAAATCATTTCTGAGCTCCTTTTCCCCATTCCCAATAGAAGGTTATTATCAGAAAAGAAAAAGATAAATCTGCTGAAGACAAAACACATTTAATATTATTTTTTCAAAGATTGAATCAAAATTTTTCTTTGGATTATTTGTTTGGTATTATCCATACAAGTTTCCCCTTATATAATAGTAGTATGAATAACTTAAAACAAACTGACCTTTCTAAATTCTTTGTGCCTTACAAAGCATTTATAACATAATACAGATGCATACTTGGCTAATGCAGATAAGTAAATAAAGGATAGTTTGCAGAAAGAGGGAACAATAATAACTGGGGTATAAGAAAATGAAGAAAATGGTGGTGCCTGAGCTAAGGAAGGTACCTTAAGCTAAGGATAAGGACTAAATTTGCAGAGACAGCAGAGAGAGTGCATTCTTAGGAATAGAGGCCCACAGACGTGTGAAGAGATAGACATAGGATATCGAATGTGGATTTCAGACAATTTCAGTTTCTCTCTCTCTCTCTCTCTCTCTCTCTCTCTCTCTCTCTCTCTCTCTCTATGTGTGTGTGTGTGTGTGTGTGTGTTGGTCTGTCGGTCAATCCTTCTGTCTCTGTCTCTATCTCTGTCTGTCTGTCTCTGTCTGTTTCTGTCTCCATTCGTCCATCTGTCCGTTTGTCTGTCTGTCTGTCTCTCTTTCTCTCTCTCTCTCACACACACACACACACACACACATTAGACCTTGTTTCTTTAACTGTCTCTCTCACAGGAGTAGGGCATTCATGGGAATAATGTGAAATAAATCTAGAAAGGCAAGTGAGAGTCAAATTGTGGAAGGCTTTAGATGACAGTCCAAGAAGTTTGTATTACATCTTTGAGGCAAAAGGAATCCACTGAAGAAGAGAGACATGCTGAAACATTTAACCTCAGAGCCTCAGTTCTATATCCCAGTCCACTTGGATAGGGACTAAACCTGTGAATGCATTAAGTATAGTGAACTTTGGTGAAAAACCTATGACTACCAATGAAAGTTGGCACCTTCTTGTATAAAATAAAATAAAGAGCTAAGATACAGAGATTCCTAGGGTCTGGCAAAGGAGAATATAGAAATAACTAGCAGCCCAGGGGCAACCAGTAAAGGGGGAAAAATAAGATACAATTGAGGTGTGGCAGAGAAAGGATATCTTTGGAACCCAAAGACATCTCAGAACAAAAGACTGAGACCAATGCCACCTGATGTACCTACCTACTCTAAGAGTGAAGGAGAAGTTTGACTTTTCTACCAACTGGCTTTCTGATGTTTGTCTATCAAACAGACCCTATAATATTACCTATTGCTTTATTACCCAATTTTTTCCAGTAACCTGAATCTTTCCTCAACTACAAAGAGATCAATAGTTAACTAGAGATAGACATAAATATGAATTAAGGCAGAGAATCAAGACATTGTCTAAATATTAGGGATTCTCCTATCAGGGGCTCAGAAGAATGGTAGTTGTACTTTTAAAGCCCTAAAGGAGCAAAATCAGGAACCACATGGACATGAGGAGCTATTACATTGTCCCTAGACTTAAAAGTATCTAACTATTAAAAAAGGTGTTTCAGTATTAACTGTTGACTGTGAGAAATGGATGATACACCTGTATATCACAAATATGTCATAATTTTTTTTATTTCCAGCTCAGTATTTTCATAACGACAACTTACACCAAGTTATAGAATCAATTAATCAAGAAGTATTTATTATGTGCTTGCAATATATCAGGCACTGTTCTAGGCCACAAGGATACAGAGACAAAAGTTTATCAGTCTCTGCATTCAATAAGTTAACATTCTAAAGGGAGAGAGAAGGTATAGTCATATAAATTTAAAATGAATACATGATAATTTTGGGAGAGATTGCAATAGGAGTTGAGGAAGGGTCGTCATCAAAAACTCTATGTAGCAGTTTGTGCTTGAGCTGAGTTTGAAGAAAACTAGGAATCCCAAAGAGGCAAAGATGAGGAGGGAATGCATTCTCATTTGTGAGGACAGCCAATGGAAAGGCAAAGATAAGATATGGAATGCTGTGTATGAGAAACAGCAATAGACAATTTTGACTGGACCATATAGTGAGCAGAACGTAGGAATGTGCAAGAATAATGTTGTTGTTCCATCATTTCAGTTGTGTCTGATTCATCATCTACTCTAAGAATGAAGGAGAAGTTTGACATTTGGGATTTTTTGGGCAAAGATACTAGATTGGTTTGTCATTTCCTCCTCTAACTTATTTTATACCTGAAGAAACTGAGACAAAGAGGATTAAGCAACATGCCCAGGGTTACATGGCTAGTGAATATCTGAGATTCAATTTGAACTCAGGTCTTCCTGATTTCAGGCCTGGTGCTCTATCCACTGTGCCACCTAGCTGCCCATAAAAATAATAGGAAAGTAGAAAGGAGAACTATTTTAAAGAGTTTTAAATACCAAACAGAGAAGTTTGTATTACATTCTATAGGTAGTAGGAAGCCATTGGAGTTTATTGAATGGTGAGTGTTATGGTGAGAGCTTCACTTATGGAAAATCGCTTTGATGTCTGTGGAGGATAGATTGAAGTGGGAGAGCCTTAAAGCAGGAAGACCAAACAGGAGATTTTTTTTTGTAGTCCAGGCAAGAGATAGTGAGGACCAGAACTCAAGTGGTGATTTTGTGAATTGGTACTAGGGCATATTTGAGAGATGTTTATAGAAATGAGTCTTAGCAAATGATTGAATATTTGAGGTGTCTAAGAATGAGGAGTTGAGGATGATATCAGCATTGTAAATACAGATGACTAGAAGAGTGGTGCTTTTATCAGCAATAGGGAATTGAGAAGAAGGGTAGGTTTTGGAGGAAAGATCTTAAAGCTCTTACATACTGTAAGTTAAAAATTGACTCATCTTAGCAGTAGATTACAGATAAGTCCCTGATCAATGTATTTTATAGGAATCTCTGAGGAATTCAAACAGCTATACACTTTTAGGCTTCTGGCTCTTATGACAAACCTGTAACTTTAGGGCCTCTCATATTATCTAGGATGGAAAAAAATATATGAAGGGGCATATAGCTTTTGACTTAGGATTGGCCCTAACTTTAGCATTTCTTGTCATTAGGAACTCATTGACAAAGAGGAACATTATACCCTACTTCCTTTGAGACCTTTTTGATAATACATTCTTTGTCTAACTACCTGAACTTAGCCTATCATTTTCCCTGACTTCTAAAGTCCTATAACTAGTGTTGCCAATATATTCTTTTTTTCTGAGTGGAGGGAAGGAATCAGGGTTAAGTGATTTGCCCAGGGTGACACAACTAGGCCAATATGTTCTTAATAATTATTGTGGTGAATAATGAGCTCCATCTTTATAATGCTTTAAATATTTTCTCCGTAACAATTCTATGAGGTAAGTGCTAAAAAAATTACTTTTTTATAAAGAAACTGAGGCACAAAGAAGGCAATGGTTTTGCCTGTAGTTGCACCTGATAACACTTTGATTCAAACTCATGTCTTTTGGTTCTAAGCTAGCTATTTTTCTATTCCACCTTGGCCCAATGCCTTTTCAATCCTTACATGATCTGTCCATTCTTCATTGGTTCCCTGACCTCCTTAACTCAACTCAGCTCTGTATCTTTGGATTCTTTATCATGATCCTACTTGGTCGCTCCAAACCAATCACTCTCCATTTACCCTCTCTTGAGAGACATCTGCTAATAGTCATTCCCTGTTTGTATATACTGGTTCAATAAGCAGATATACCACACGTCAGATAAAAAGTATTTTGGGTGAGCAATAAATTCTCGAGCTTTCTGAACCCCAAATTATCTTCACTAGGATAAAGTAAAGGACTTTGGACATTACTGGTAAGGATTAGCCTGTTTCTAATAGGCAAGATTTGGAGACCCCACTGCTACATCCTAGCAATTTTATTTTTTTTTATGTAATGCCTGGAGAAATGTATCTTCTGAAAATAGGGACTTGAGAGGTGCAATTTTTCTTTGCTTTTGGGTAAAAAAAATCATCTATTTTAATAGAGCTTGACACTGTTAACAGCCAAAGTAAACTGCCTTCACTCTGATTATATGCACTCTGGACAATTTTCTCACAGGAAGAACTTTATGGGAGGAAAAAAAAGAGGAAAGAAGCTTTATGTTGGCTCTCACTGTGATTGCATTATTTCCTGTAGGGTCTCAGCTCCCAACTGCACATCACAACAGATTGGGCTACTGTGACAGGCATGAAGTTAGATTTGAAAGAGAAACACAGCATCTACTGACTCATTGTGACTTGATAGAGTTGGCCTCTGGGCATTATCTGGCTTTATTAATCATCTATAATATATCATTACTAAAAATTCAGGGACAAGGAAGAAGAAAGACACACTATGTTCTCACATAGTAGGTACCACCTCCTTAAACATTTGTTAAGTGAAGAAATGAATGAATAACCAGTGCTTTCTTCTATGTTTTATTATATAAAAGGCAATGGAAAAGTGCACAGTAGATATGAGAAGGCTATATTGTGTTACCAACGAGGAACTCCAAAAACAACAGGAATAAAGGATATGATCAAGGAATTATATACAACAGGAAGAGAAAATGAACTTTTAAAAAATTATTTATTTTAGTCTGACAAGAAATTAAACAAGCATTTTCATAACATAGTAGAATAAAAGAAAAAAGATGAAATTTTATGGGCCAGACCAGGGGATGACGCAGGTGGATAGCTAGATACATCTATTGATAGCCTAGTGATGTTGGGAGAAAATCAAGAATGCCTCCTGCACATTGAATGAGGCCCCTGCAGTGAACTTTTGGGAAAATATGGACAAGAGTCATGGAAGATTAGCTGACATAGATCACAATCTATATTACTAGAAGGACTTTCTGAATGGCTAAGAATGCAGATCCTTTTGAGAATCTTATTGTGTATTGTATTATGAGAATCTTATTGTATAAAACAATATGGCGAGAGATTGAAATTTAATTAAATTTAACAGTCATTTATTAACACCTCGTGGGTATAAGATACTACACTAGAAACTGGGGATACCAAACAAAAAGCAAAAAGTGGTCTCTGCCCGTTGTAGATTACATTCTATGGGGGGACTTAATAGGCAAATGGAGAAAGGAATGCAAGACATTTTGAAGAAGGAAGGAGCAATAACATCCTGAGGCTTCAAGAAGCAGCTGAGCTAAGCCTTGAAGGAAGTTAAGGATTCTCAGAGACAGAGCTGATGAGTAAGGACATTTCAAACACTGAGAGAATCCTGTGTGAAGCCAAAAGGCAGTAAATGAAGAGCCATATTTGAAGGGAAAGAAAGTAGGCTAGTTTGGCTTGAATATAATTTTTTTTTCCTGGCCTATTGGGTAAGATCAAATTTGTAGTCCGGAATGTAATATACATGAACAGGAATAATGCAAAAGGTCTGGAAAGGTAGGCCTGGACCAGATTTTGAAAGGTCAGGAGTTTGTAGTTGATCTTTGATATACTAGGGAGCTGCTAAGACATAGTCTGGCCTGATCTTTAAGAAGAGTATTTTGGAGGGCGGAGCCAAGATGGCGACCAGAAAGCAGTAACTGGCTTGAGCTCC
>JAQQSZ010008681.1:0-12978 GCA_028646595.1 Phalanger gymnotis
CTGGTTCTGTCAGCGAAACTCTATACACACACACACACACACACACACACATATATATATACACACATATATACATACATATATACATACATATATACATACATATATACATATATATTATATATATATACATATATATATATATATATATATATATATATATATATATAGTCTTGTGTGACAAGGCCAGGTCTTTCTGATTGATATATATATATATATATATATATATATATATATATGGTCTTGTGTGACAAGGCCAGGTCTTTCTGATTTTCCCTAGGATTACACCGAATCTCATAGCATGATGTGTAGGGGAGGGGATGATCTGGCCCCTGGAAGTCACCTCCTCTCCTAGGGCTGGATAGGCTCATCCACTGGTGGACACTGGCACTGTTATCTGCCAATTCCCCTGGCTTTGCAGAGGCATGCCTGGGGTCCTGGGGTTGGTGTTTGCCAGCTCCATTCCCCTCAGGATCAGGCTCAGGGTCTCCTACTGGTCTGCTGAGATGAGGCTTGCTGCAATGACTCTGATCTGGCCTTTCACCCCTTTAGCCACTGTAGGAGGGACACTCTCTTTGATCTCTAGCCTCCTGAGATAAAAGAATGCTGCTGTACTCCTAGGATCCACTATTCCAGGATTTTTCCTGAGGCAATATTTTCTATGTTTTTCAAGGTTAATAAGGGGGAAATGAGAACACTTACTTTGCCCTCATGGCTCCTGGAAGTTCAAGTATGTGACTTGTCTGTGGGCTGATAGCCCCAGGAGTAGCTGCTGCTTCAGCTGCAGGCCCTGCTCTTCTGTCTGTTCTGAGAGAACCCCCCATCCTGAGAGGTTTGGGGATC
This sequence comes from Phalanger gymnotis, assembly GCA_028646595.1. Classification (NCBI taxonomy): domain Eukaryota; kingdom Metazoa; phylum Chordata; class Mammalia; order Diprotodontia; family Phalangeridae; genus Phalanger; species Phalanger gymnotis. The sequence goes on from JAQQSZ010008681.1 coordinate 844, forward strand.
ATTACTGCTACCGGTGATTGAGTTGTCCACGGGATGGGCCCACTTCTACTCCACTATGACTGAGTCTGAGTTGATATAGCCTGAGCAGTCTGTGATCTCCGAGCCAGGTGCAACAGATGCTTCCTGTCGATCTTCCCAGCCTGTCCTGGGGTGGAAATCCACCACTCTGTATCTCCTAATGGATTCCACCTCCTCAAAATTTGTTCAAATTCACTTCTTAGAGGGACCCAGTAGAATTTATGAGAGAGCTCTGGTGAGTTGCTACTTTCACTTCACCATCTTGTCTCTGCCCCCTCCTATGAGTTTTCCTCTTCTGACCTCTTTCAGGAGGTAATCAGTGGATTCTTTTCATTTCTATTTTATCCTCTAATTCTAGAATATCAGGGCAGTTTTCCTTGACCATTTGGTGAAATGTAATATCTAGGCTCTTTTTTTGATAATGGCTTTCAGGTAATACAATAATATTAAAATTATCTCTCTTAGATCTATTTTCAAGGTCAGTTATTTTTCCAGTGAGATATTTTACATGTCCTCTATTTTTTCATTCTTTTAGTTTGGTTTTATTATTTCTTGATTTCTCATAAAGTGATTAGCTTCTATTTGCTCCATTCTAATTTTTAAGGAATTATTTTCTTCAGTGAGCATTTGGACCTCCTTTTCCATTTGGCCAATTCTGCTTTTCAAGGCATTCTTCTCCACCTTGGCTTTTTGGATGTCTTTTTCCATTTGGGTTAGTTTATTTTAAGGTGTAATATCCTTCAGTATTTTGGGGAGTCTACTTTAGCAAACTGTTGACTCATTTTTCATTACTTTCTTGCATCACTCCCATTTCTCTTTCCATTTTTTCTTCTATTTCTGTTATTTGATTTTCAAAATACTTTTTGAGTTCTTTTATGGCCTGAGACCAATTCCTATTTTTCTTAGTAGTTTTGAATGTAGGAGCTTTGACTTTGTTGTCTTCTTCTGGTTGTATGTTTTGATCTTCTTTGTCACCAAAGTAAGATTCTATATTTTGAAATTTTCCCCACTGTTTACTCATTTCCCAGCCAATTACTTGACTTTTTAACTCTTTGTTGAGGTTGGATCCTGCTTCCAGTGTAGAGGATGCACTGCCCAAAGGTTCAGAGGTTTTGTGTAGCTACTTTCAGAGATTCTTCTAGGGACCTGTAAATTTTCAATTTATCCAAGGTTGTATGATCAACAGAGAAGAGTTTACTCTTCTCGTTGTCTGTGTTCTTGTCTCTAAGAGACCACAGACATTCTTTTCTGCCTTGAAACTATGGGGAGGATTCTCTGTCCATGGCTGACATAAGCTCCACCATAAGCACTCATCTTCTCCTCAGGACTGCCACCCAAGACTGTGAACCAGATCTAGGCATGGGCAAAGCAAGAGAATCCTGCCCCAGCCACAGCAAAGAGATCCCAGCAATCCCTCTCTGATCAGCTGCTCATTCCCCCCACCATCTGTGGGAGGAGAGCTCCAGAAGCAACCACTGCTACTGCTGCCAACCTGGGCTGGGGCTGAATGGCATTCTACTCTCACTGAGGTCCAACAATCCTTTCCTGGTGACCTTCTAAGTTGTCTTTCACATTTGTGAATTGACAAGTCTAGAAACCATCATAGCTGACAGTGATTCAGTCCCCTGAGGCCTGCTCCAAGTTTGCTAGTGTTGGTCTGTGCTGGTGTGGCCCATGCTGGATTACATTCCTCTCTCAGCGTGGTTCAACAGACCTTTCTTGTCAACCTTCCAGGTTATCTTAGGCTAGACATTTTTTTTCACTCTATCATTTTGTCGGTTCTGCTACTCTAGAATTTTTTTAGAGTCATTTTTTACAGGTATTTGCAGAGGTTTGAGGGAGATCTCAAGCAAGTCCCTGCTTTTACTCTGCCATCTTCAATCCCCCCAATAACTCATTTCAATGGATTCATCTTCTTACTGATGACTGTTATTCCTAATAATTCAATTCACAGTTCATCTTATCTTGTCCAAGCCCTTCAATAAATCTCCTTTAAAGTCTCTCTCCTAAGTATTCAAGGCCTTTCTCTAAGTCCTGAAGCATTTCATGGATAGCAGTGTAGCATTTCACCTGCCCACTCACCATCTTTGTTATTACTACATGGCCAGGCCACTACTTTTTCTAATCACACATTTCCTAAGAGATTATTCATGCCATTTTTGCAAGATAATACAGTATTTATGCATAATATTTCAGAGAGTCTGAAAGTACAGCTATCCATTGTTTTTGGGTCACCTATCGTTTCACCTCAGATGCTAGGGATTTATGTGATTTATGGAAATTTGGCATTACCAAAACAATACTTCGGTACTCCATTAGACCTTTGATCTCATCAATGTGAGTAGTCCAATCCTGTACAACTGTTGTTCATGTCTTCCCTAAATTCACCAGAGGAGTCCAACCCAATATACTGGATGGTCTCCTCACATTTTCTTGACATGATGAGAATAATCATTCTAACTCTAGAATTAGAAATGTTTGAAGTATAACTATAACTTTATTCTCTCCCTCTGATTTAATGGTTCTCTCAGAATCTCCATTTAAAGCAACCACCCAGGCTATTCCTTTCCAAGGTATGCTGCAGGCTCTCTCTTCCAGTCCCCAGCTTTGGGTACCTTTGTCCTCACCCCAGTCCCATTTTTATCTTATTTCTCTATGTTATCTTTTGCCATCAGAATATAAACTCCCTGAGGTCAGAGGCTTTCTTTCTACTTGTATTTGTATTCCCAACCCTTAGCACAATGCCTGGCACACATTAACTCTCTGACTGATCAAAGGAGTGCGTAAGCTGTCCATCTCTTTCTTTCAACATATAATCATTTTATGTTCTTTGAGATTCAGGCATTTAATTAATGATATCCTTTATATCACTTCAGTTACATAATTTCTAGACTGTAATATGCCTCAGCCTGCCCTCACTTCCAATGCCACAAAGCAGCTAGTCAATGTCTTGGAAAGTAAATTGAAACTGGAGTCAGGAAGACCTGAGTTCAAATCCTTCCACAAGTAAGATTTTTTTTAAACTTCAATTTCTTTATGTGTAAAACAACAGCAATGATATACCACTTATAGACTACCATCAAAAAAAAACTTTGTAAATCTTATGGTGATGAAATACTAAGTCCTGCAGCAGTCGCTGCTACTAAGAATATGAAAGTTGGTTTTGACATAAGGAAAAAGAATCAGCTGTCTAAACACTTCCTTCCCTAGAGTAGAGGGGAGACGTTGCAGTAACCTAGCAATTCGTTCCAGAAGCCAGTTTCAGATCTAGTTGGAGAGAAGAATTTCTTTACAACTCATGTTAATTGGTTCTTCAACAATCCATTTAAAGGTGGGTGAGTCAATAGTACATGTAGTGAAGCACCCATGAAATGTGGAAGGGGCATTTATATAGTACCTACTATGTGCCAGGCACTGGGCTAAGCACTTTTTAAAAACAAATATTATCTCATTTGATCTTTACAATCACACTAGAAGATACTACAAGATAGGAGCCATCATGCCCCTTTTACAATTGAGGAAACTGAAGCAAACAAAAAATAAGTGACTTGCCCATGGTCATGTAGCTAGCAAGTATCTGATGCTAACTTTGATTTCAAGTCTTCCTGACTCCAGATCCAGAATTCCACTCTACCGCGGGGTGGCTCATATCCAGCCCAAGCATTATTTCACATTTCCCTTGTCCTCTACATCGCGTTTGTTCGGACATTGGCTGATTTTGGTTTGTTTCTTCATTGACAGGAAGTAGACTTATATCAGTGAGAGACTTAAATATTCCATTATACAAATTATTTCCTTGGAAGGATAACCTTCTTTCACTGCTGATCCGTTTTAAATGTGCACTGAATAAAGACAGAGTTTTTAGGTTTTTTTTCTGTCGGCAGAGCAAATGAACATTCTATCTTCATGCCACAGGATATAGAACTGGAAGGAATTGAGGAATCACCTAATCCATTTGCCTCATTCCATAAATAAACAAAAATACAGTTTAGTTCTGTGAAGATTAAATGACTTGCACAGGAATGGAAAATTTGTCATCAGGGTGTACCTTTGAATCATAAAAGCCATGATCCTTATTTTTCATATTACAAAACAGAAGTCTACAGAGGTAAAATAAAGTTCCCAGGGTCATATAAGCAGCAAGTGATAGTGAAGGGAACTGACTTCCCATGTCATGCGTTTTCCACCATGTAATGCTTTCTTTCACATTTAGGGAATGTTTGAACTGGAAAATTCTAGTCTACATTTGCTAACATTTCCCCCGCTTTGGTACATAAGCTATGCCAGAACCTTTTTGTTGTGGTGGTTTGTCCTTTTGCAAAGAGGACCAATGACATCGTGGGGTGATGACTGGCACATGAATTAGATTTAGGTGAGGCAGAGTTGCACAAAGTTGTCAGCCTCACTCTCTTTTCCAGTCATTGCAGTTCAGTTGCAAAACAAAAGTCAGGATAAATGGTGATGGCCCAGGCATCAGTGGATGACTTGGATGTTTTCTGTGTCTGTTCAAACTCTAACCACAGCACCTGCTTCATCTGCCTTCACGACCATTGGAACAAAGTGTTCTCATTTGCCCATTCAGCTGGGGAAAGTCTTCACATTCTTGGGGTAGACATTGCACTAACTCACTGTCAGGTTTGAGGATTGTCGAGTACCCTCAGGCTGGCTTAAACCATATGCCAAAACAGTTTTACTGGAGTGTGGCCACTGCCCTTGCTACAGCTTCTTAGAGCTTCAGGTGAGAGTTGGGTGAGAGGGGGACACCAAAGGTGAATGAGCACCGTTAAAATGGGCTTGGCAAGTCCTCTCTCTAAGATGCTAGTCCTCTCCAACCACCTCATACATCCAGAAACTAGTAACAGTAGGGGTCTATGTTAAGTCACTACAGAGTGAAGGATGCCTGAATAAGCTTTCTAATAAAAATAACAATTGCCACTTATTTAGGGCTTTAAAGTTTTCAAAAATTTGAAGGTTAGCTTCTTTCAAACATAACATAGATGCCAAACCCTCTATGTGCTCTTCCTGATCCTCCCAAGCACTGGTCCACACTTTCCTCTAAAATTATTTTGAATTTAATTTCTTTATAATTTGTGTTTACTTTACTTTTAACATACCGTTTCCTCCCAGTAGCAAGTAAGGTTCTAAAGAGCAGAGAGTGAAAGGAACCAAGGCCACAAATGGAGGCATTGGTATTTACAAGTATGATAAAGAGGCTTTACTCTTCCTTTAAAACTGGAAAAAAGGAGGAGAAAAGGGGGGAGATGTTGAGAGCTTTCTAGCTTAAAATTAAGAAGGAGTTTATGGAGGATAAAAAATATCATCTTAGCTATCCCATAATAATGGGTCATGTTTCATCTCTTAAGTCAATAAGCTATTGTTTCATCTTGGTGTAGAAGTGGTCTTCAGGTCATGAACACTAAGCCTTTGCTACAAAGGCTCTGGCAGGCCTTAACGCATTGTGAAAAGGATTCAAATACAAGCTCAGCAATGAATATACAGTCTATCCTCAAAGATTTGAGTAAATAAGTTCATCACTTGAAGATTGGCCACAAGGTGATTGATTGATTGGTTTTGTCGTTTGTCTTGTTTTGATAATAGTCATTCATTAACCCATCCACTAACTCGTAGGTTCTTAACTGGGGTCAACAGACATCCAAGTGATCTCTGGATGCTTTTCAGGGAAATAAACACTTCCCTACAATTAATTTCCTTTGTTTTTGTTTTATGCATTTAAAAAGATATTTTTAAGAAGGGTTATATGACCTTTGCTAGATTGACAAAAGAGTCAATTACACCCTCCCCCCGCCACACACACAAAGGCTAAGAGCCCTTGCCTTAAAAGGTAGGTTGTGGAGGTGTGAGAATGGGAGCTATGATCAGCAGCAGCAGAAGGAAATTCTCACATGGATGAAATTTCAGATTCTTGAAGAAATGGAATCTGGGAAACAGTGCTAGGTTCTCAACATTGGCTGTGACAGCAGCAAAAGCAACAATTCCAGGGATCTGGGGTGCCTAAGCCAATAGGAAACATTAGATCCACCTAGAATTTCACTTCTTTGCATCTGATCAGAAATCTTAGGCGCCTTGAGACCTATAGGTATCTGCTAATTAACATGAGTAGTATTTAATGTAGCTGTCCTGAGGATTCTTTAGGAAGAATATTTTATTATAGGATCACTGTTTTTATTACAAAAGGAATAATACTTTGGAGGATATGAAATTTTTCTTACTGAATTCATTAACATTAAGGTAAGTGTCCTTTGAGTATTCTTAGATCAAAAACAACAACCTTTTGAAATAAAGTAAGGCTCACTTGTAATAAAATACATAACTACCCTAATAGAATGGTGTGAATGCCCTTTTCTCCAGGGCGTTGAGGTCCAAAAACAGATCAAATTAAGGTCAGGGTTTGTAATATGGTGTCTCTCTATTTGAATTTTCTGAAGGACTTTGAGTAAGAAATGTTAGTTCTCTTATTGAAACAGACAGCTGTTTCTCTAGCTTAGTAGGCATTTAAGATGATTCCTGTTCAGCTACAAATATTGATCTGTATAATTTATTTAGAGAGAGAATGGTCAATAAAAGAAAGACTTTTGTTTTATGTGAAACAACAATCTCTAGAGTCAGTGAGTAGAGCTTCCAAGTAGCCAGGTTAAAATGTCTGGCCCATGGATTGATTTTCGAAGGATAATAAACAGTTACTCCTGCTGATGATTTCTTGACTGTACATGGAACCTAGTGACCTGGATGTATAAAATAAACACAAGAAGAGAGGAATGACTTGAATGGAAAATAGGATTTAAATGAAAGATAAATTGAGCCTATTACATGCAAGATAGTGAGACTGTAATTTATAATTTAAAGCAAGGCTTTGAAGAGGTTAATAAAACTTTAGCCTACTAATCAATTAACAGGTGATACTCAGTGAGAATGACAGAATAATTGTCATTTTTTTATAACAAGGTATACTCTAATCTTGGTCCTACAAAGAAAACAAGCATTTGGGGGAGTAAATTGCAGCTAATATCAAGCATCTACAATGCTATTCTGCATGGAAATATGTCTACTAGCTATTCAAAACATAAATTAAGGGGCAATCATGTGACCTTTTTCCTCTACGTATTTTCCCTCTTCCCTCAGCCCAGGAAAGGTGGCAATTAATATGTAGCTTCTACTGAAGAAAATATTAGAGCATTTCAGTCTTTATTATGGCACAGTTAATAATTGTTGGAATCACCAACCTAGAAAGATCACTGGAGGTGAGTGGTATTTCCAAAGTTGAAAAGCCACAACTTCTTCCTAATCATACAATCATAAAGTTAGATCTGGAAGGATCATCTGGTCTGTTTTCACTAATGAGGTCATTGCAGTAAAGATAAACTTTTCCTACCCTTCTAAGCAGTTATAATTATTTTTCAAATGTGACTTCTTAACTGTCATTTTAGACATTGTCTTCCTGATATGGCATAAATAAAATATGAATGCATCAACAAATTTAAGTTGATTTTCTTTGAAAATGTGCTAAAGAAATAGAATTTTAATTTCTGAAAGAAATATATCATCCAAATAATAAATGCACAGTGGGATTGTTTAGCTTACTCAATTTCTCTTTGCTTTTCAGTTATTTTCTGTTGTGTTCAACTCTATGAACCCATTTGGGGTTTTCTTGGCAAAGATACTGGAGTGGTTTGCCATTTCCTCCTCCAGCTCATTTTACAGACAAGAAGACTGAGGCAAACAAGATTAAGTGACTTGCCAAAGGTCCTACAGCTTGTAAATGTTGGAGGTCATATTTGAACTCAGAACTTCCTGATTCCAGGACCTAATACATCTATTATTATAAAGTAGAATATTTTAATGATATCATATGGCGATTTGGCTGGAAATGTTTCTTACTTTCCCTAACACACCTATATAGCACACAAAGCACCTAAATATAACTACGGAAATTAAACAAAATTGTTTTCTGAAAGGATAAGTGGGATTTGTCTTCACTCTAGGCACTACCCATATTGGCCTTCTCCTGAATAGTTGAATGATGTGCCTGAGTTAGATGCCCAACTTGGCAGGATAGGAATGGTCAGCAAATTGGAAAGGTGGAATTGACTGGTTCTTTTTGAAGCATCTGTATAACGCTAAGATTTCATGAGTCCTTTACCTGGAGAGTCACTGGGGCACAGTACAAACAATTTCCATTTACCACTCACTGTCTTAATCCACAAACTATTTTTTCATTGAACATATCATATTTCCAGACCATATCATATGATCCTCAAGGGTCTTGTGCAAAGGAAGCATGTGATCTTTTTTTATTATGACAATTTTTTTTGAAATAATATTAAACATCAAACAACTCTGTCCATCACCTGAAATTTGTTACCTATCTGACCTCTCTCTCTCTGACCTCTGTAGTTACTCCTTTGTGTGCCATATAGATGTGTTAGGGAAAGTTTGGGAAGTTAGGGAAGTTAGGGAAGTTTTGGGCAAGTCATCTCACTGTCTGAGTATCAGTTTACTCATTTGTCAAAAGAGGTGGATGGCAAGATGTCTGAGGTTCTCTATACCTTTGAACCATATGATCATAGTATCTTAAGTAAAATAATAGAATTTCAGAAAAATTTCTTTTATATTATAACTAAAATAAAGAAAAGAAATACTTCACAAAAAGTACTCTGTCTGACTTACAGAAATATGTATTTTAGATGTAACCTGTACCTCAGGGTACTCCGAGGCTTGAGCTCACATGGACTGGATCTAATCCTCAGGGTTTCTACAAAAGGTCAATATGCTTTTGCCCTATTATGTCTAACTGGGGTTATTTCAGGGAAATCTCCAAATATAAAAGCTAATAACAATTTTTAATAGCACTTTATCATTTGCAAAGTATTTTACAAGTATTAACACATTTTATCATCACAACAACCCTGGGAAGTTGGTGCTATTTTTAGCTCTATTTTACGAAGGAGCAAACCGAGGCAGATGGAGGATAAATGTATTCCAAAAGGTCAACTGGTTAATAAATATCTAAAGAGGGGTTGAATGCAAGTGTTCCTAATTCCAAGTCCCGCAACTCTATCTACTGTTCTTCTTAGCTATTTAATATAATGTAGTTCTTGATGAAGCCTCCTCAGAAATAGGAAGTCTCCTCTTCTCAACTTCTGCTCAGAAAAAGAAATCTCTCTCTCTCTCTCTCTCTCTCTCTCTCTCTCTCTCTCTCTCTCTCTCTCTCTCTCCCCTCTCTCCCCTCTCTCCCTCCCTCCTTCTATGATCATCCCTTACTTTACATATATTATACAGAGAGATACCGGTATATCTATGTGTGTATATATGATATATATGTGTCTATAGAAAGACAGATACACAGATAGATATGTTGTATACAAATATGTCTGCGTATTTTGCTAGTAATACATAACATTCAGGTTATGTTTTCCAGATCAATATCTATAAAAGGTTAGGCTTTGACTCACCAGAAAATCAAATGTGACAGTTACTGTAAGATAAATTCATGTATACAAGTTTATGGTCACAACAATATTTAAGTATTTCCTAATTCTACTTCTTGATACTTTGTGACCCATGATATTAATGACTACATCTAGATGAAAATTGTATTTCTCTGCTTGAGCCATGTTTTTTCTTCAATTGAAAACAAACTAGAGTTTGATTTAAAGTTTCAGCACTGGATTAGGTTGTAGATGATAGACTACTCTATCAATTTTCAGAATATGTAGGTAGTAAAATAAACTATATACAAATGCAAAATACCAGTTTAAAAGCTCATCAATTACCTGTTTCAAATCAATAAAAAGTAGCCATCAACTCAACATTTATATATTTTCATTTGTAGTCACATTTTATGCATTGCATCATATTGTCAAAATAAAGCAAAAATAAAATAAAGTTAAAATTGGAAACTTGCAAAGACAGAGCCAAGATGGTAAAGTGGAGAAAGCACTCAAATAAACTCTCCCAACATTCCATTCCAAACGACTTTAAAATTATGCCTTAAATCAAATTCTAGAGGGGCAGAGCCAATGAAAGGTCAGAATGAGACATTCTTCCAGTGAAAGACAATTTATGAAGTTGGAAAGAGGTTAAACGTGTTACATAGGAGTGGAGGCTGACCTGAAGGACAAGTGGATGAAACAACAGTGGTGGGACTGGATGGTAGAGACAGAAATAGCAGCTGCTGTAAGAGCTCTCAAACCAGAAATGGGAAGGGGATCTGGCAACTGGTCTCAAAGAGTTTACTACTCTCTTGGTCTGTGCTATGGTCTGTGAGTAACCAGAAGTATTCTTTTCTGCCCTGCAACTGTGACCAAAGACTCTATTCTCCTACGGCCACAGGCTTTGATATACTAGTACTTCTCACAACCCTGGGACTGCAATCAAGGACTGCAACTCAGATCCTTCTATGGGCAATGCTAACAGGTTCCTACAGTCAGTACCCCTGCTATCTCTTTCTGACTAATTGTATGACCCCCTTGAAGTCTGTAGGCTGAAAATTCTGCAAGTTGCCACTGCCAATTCAGTTGCCCCGAGGCCTGCTGCTGGCTCTCAGGAACATGGCCTGCTGCTGTCTTAATAGGGCCTGGCTTGCACTGGATTGTACTCCAACCTCACCCCAGAGCAATAGATTTTTTATGCTAACTTTCTAAGTAGTTTTGGGATGGAAAATTGTTTTACTCCATGTTTTTGTAGGTTCTGCAACAGCAGGATTCATTTATTCATTCACAACAGGCTATTTTAACTTGTTTGGAAGGCCATTTGGGAGACAGCAAGTGAGTCCCTGACTCCTCTATACTATCTTGGCTCTGCACCTCCATTCCACTCCCACCCCTGGTCCTTTCATCAGGAGTAATTGAAAATTCTCTATTTTATTGACTATCAATTTTTTCCTGTTTTAGGATTATACTCAGTTTTGCTGGGTAGTTATTCTTGGTTATAATCCCAACTCTTTAGACTCCCAGAATATTATATTCTAATTCCTCTACTTATTTAAAGTGATAATTGCTAAATAATGAATGATGCTGACTGGTGCTACATAGCATTTGAATGGTTACTTTTTGCCTACTTGAAGTATTTTCCTTCTGACCTGGTAGCTCTGGAATTTGGCAATAATAGTACTGGAAGTTTTCCTTTTGGTATCTCTTTCAGGTGGCAATCGGTGGATCTTTTAGTTTATATTTTATCTTCCAGTTCTAGGATACAGAGGCCTCATTTTTCAATCCAATTTCTTTATTTTGAAATTTATATTAAAGTTAGATTCTATTCCCAGCATGGTGGGGGTTAAGAACACCATTTCAAGCGTACAGCTTTTTCTCACTGCTGTTTTCTGAGTTAGTTCTGGGGTTTTGGAAATTTTCAATGCTTCCAAAATGGTGTGATCTAGGGGGAGGTGTGGGTACTCTGCTCCTTGTCTATACTGTGGTTCTCATTCAGGAAGGGCCCTTGATCTTTTGGAAGTGATATTTTTCCTCAGGGCCCTTGATCCCTTGTGACTAAAAGGGCCCATCAGGGGTTCCACTCCCTCTTCATTGATCGTACTCTCTCTGTCACTGAACTGTCACTCAAGCAATGGAGGCAATTTTTAGGTAATTATCACTCAGGTAAAGACAATGGAGTTACTAAACAAATGGAACTAGTTTTTCTCATATCCAGTGCCACTTCTACCTCAGGAGCAGAGCCAAACTTTAAAAGTCAAGAAACAGGCTGGAAAAGTGAGTGAAAAACAACAGAAAAATAAACTTGATCATAGAAAATTACTATGTGACAGGGAAGATCAAAACACGAACTCAGAAATGTATAAAATTGATGTATCAAAAGTTTCAAAGAAATATGTAAATTGTTTTCAGACTCATAAAGAATTCTGGAAAACTTCAAAATGAATTTTAAAAATCAAAGAAGAAAGACAAAGAAAAATGGCAAAATAAATAAAAGTCGCAAAAGAAAATCATGAAAAGAGAGTCAATAGTTTGGTAAAGGAGTGTGTTGTTAAGCAAAATTGTCTCATTAGCATGGCTTTTGTTTCTTTTGAGTGGAAGTACTTTCGGCTGTTAAGTGCTAAGCCCCAGGCCCAGGGCCCTGTCAGGTGTGAAACCTGTGTGGGTGTGG
>JAQQSZ010008682.1:0-12978 GCA_028646595.1 Phalanger gymnotis
TCCTCCCACTGTGGCCGAAATGTGGGCGAGTTCAATCAGGGAGTGACAAAATGCTTGGAAAATATTTTTGGTGTTCTAGAAAGCAGGCCCATTCACAGCTGAGGAAGGCCCATAAAACAAGCAGCTGAGGATGTCAGAAGACTCAACAGCCAGGCCTAGAATCAGCATTAATTAAAGGCCAACTGTTTGCTCTGGTCTAGGCCTTCTACTTTTTTGCCAGAGAATCTGAAAATGGAGGGAGGAAAAGGGGGGAATCTCTCTCTAGAGCTAAGCAGCCAATCCTGTACCCACCATCCCTTCATTCACGTGTTGGTGCTTGGCTATGCCATCCTCCAGGTATATTCCTAAGGAGGAAAGCATCTTGTTGCTCTTCCATGCTTCCATCTATACATGCCCCTTTGTCACCCTTCTGAAATGGCCCTAACACCAGCATAAGGGAGAACCATGCAACTGAAAGTCTCAATAGTGTGCAGGAGCCCTGGAGTCTTTCCTGGGTATGAGAAATGATTTGTATGAGTCGTTACCAGAGTAAACAAGTTCACCCTGTTTGGAGGCAGATCTACTAGATAAGAGGAGGAGGGGAAGGACAACATACGACAGCCCTTTTTTCCAGGGTAACTGACCAAGAATGAGTTGTGCTCTTTGAATGACATTGGTTGGGTCTTTCCAGTGGCTACGGCTATGGGGCTTGGGTCTGTCCAGGACACATCAAGAACATTCCTCTTCTCTCTTGATTCTGCCACTTACAAGTCTCTTAACTACATGTCCTTGAAGGAAAAACAAAAGTTGGGTCATGTTGATAGAGCTTGGCCACACCTTTCAAACAAAGCTTATGGGTCCGGAGGAATTTAGAATGACTTTCCAAGTCACTTGCACAGGTAGTCAAAGGGACCGACCCTCCTCTGAATGGAAGCTTGAAGACATTTTTTCTTCCAAAAGACACAGCAACAAAATATTCTGATCTAGTTAAGAATCCAGAACATAAGGGATGACTTATAAGCACTGATTTTACAAGTCTTTCACTGTTGATGCGTTTTAAAAGTTTCTGCATCACTGAGATTTAAAGACAAACAAACTCCTAACCTACCATTTGCTGCATGTGAATCTTGTGTCTCCTTTGGGATAGAGGACTTCTTTGTCTGGATACTTGACTGGCACCTAGTAAAGGTGGTGGTGGTGTTGTGCTGGTGGTGGTTATTAATTGAATTGGTTGTCTCCCCTTAACATTTTAGAAAAATGTGAGTCTAAACAGGATTCACTTAATAGTTGAAATGCAATTCCTTCTGTTAATGATTTTCCCCCCATGTTTTGGAGGAAAGTTTGGATTTCAATAAGAATTCTACTTTGAGTCAAACATGAAGTCTCCTGTCTTTTCTTTGGGGACTTATACCTTGATTGACATCGAATATTTCATATTAATATGGGAACGCATGGAGGGGTTGCAATCATCTGCAGATCATAGGTGCCTAGCATTCCTGGAGCCCAGTCACACCTTTTCTGGCTGAGGTGACATATTCCTTAGGCAACCCATCCCAAAGAAATGACTTCCCAGAGCTCTATCCCCAGGGGCAATAAAAGGAATAGATAAATCCCACAAATGCAGAATAATAATCATTGTCCTCCAAGTCATACTCATCAGGTTAAGGCAGTATTTTAGGTGAAGAGCAGGTGATGCTGAGGTGGTAGACCAGGTGAAGCTGATCTTTAGTCCCTTGCCTTAATCCCCATAGGCCCACCTTTCTACTTCCATCTCCCCTTGATACATAGCACACTCCTTCTCTCTTCTCTGTTCTCCAAGATTTACTCTGTCTCCATCAAAATCAGAAAGGTTTTGGATAAAACCCCTTTGAGCTCCTAATCCATTCATTCACACCATATGCTGTTCCACTCCTTTGTAGCTGAGGCCTGGGGGAAAGGGCCTACAGTTTGAGCCCAGCAGCTGAAAATAGCATCAGGGTGGGTCTTCTCTGATCAGTGTCATGGAAAAGGGAGTTTTTCAATTAGGTCTGAGCTGTAAAACTGGTATGCCATTGTCCAACTGGCCCAGTTTAGAGAGGTCACAGTGTTGCATTTGGGACAATAAAGTCACAAAGAGCCAGTGAAAAACTTGTAGCAGCTTCACTCTGGCATTTATACTATGGAAGAAAACTCTGTCCTTGGGACTTGAGACACAAGCCTGCCAGAACATTTTTGATTCATCTAAATTATTCTAATTAAACATTTTTTCTGCTTAAAGTCGAGGCCCTTAGAAATATCTCTAACACACGCCAATCTGGAGTTCACAATTTACAGCCTTTCTCGACAAACAAAATTTCACGATAAGATGAGTGTCATGGTTTCAAAACCCAGGTGAAAGCTTAGTTAATTTTTCCTTCATTGAACAATAACCTTTTAATTTTGGGCATACCCTAGAGAAGCACTTTTCTAAAACCCTTCCCACCAGTTTCTTCAAATACACCAGGGATTTTCTTTTCTAGATGGTCAAAAGTGACCTTAAGAGATACTTCCAGTAAACTGAAAAAAATCAAAGACTTCTTCCTTCTCTCGGTCTGATCATTACCTTAGTCCAATCAAGGCATGGGGAAAGAGGTCCTGCTCTTAAGCGCTTAAACACTGTTCTTAGGTACATTATTGCTTTTTAAAAAAAAAATCTAGAAAATATAGGACCAAACAGATCTTTAATATAAGCGATATCTAAAACCAAAAGCTAGTAATATATGTAATGGGGATAAACTAGAGTACTTTCCAGTAAGATCAGCGACAAAGCAAGATGTCGGATCTCACTAATTGACATAGTACTAGAAATGTTAGTTGTAGCAATAAGAAATTAAGGGAATAAGCATAGGTTAAAAAAGGAAACACAATTACTACTTTTTAAAAGATATGATGCTTTACTGAGAGAACCCTAGAGAATCAACTAAAAATTTAATTGAAATAACAGCAAAATTGAAATAAAACTAAAATTGAAATCAAAATCCACACGAATCACAATTTATATATATAAACAACACAACCCAGTGGGGAAAGATAGAAAAATTCCAGTTAAAATAACTACCAAATGTATAAAGTATTTGGTAGCCTACCTGTCAATATACACAGGAACTACATGAGTATAACAAAACACTCTTTACATAAAGATAAATTTAAATAATTGGAAAAATATTAATTGCTCATGGTCAGCCAAACCAATATAATAAAAATGACAATAGTACCCAAATTAACTTAATCAATGCCATGCCAATCAAACTATGAAAGGAAAGATCATAAAGATAGAAAAAATGATAATAAATTCTATCTGGAGGAACAAAAGGTCAAGAATCTCAAGAGAAGTAAATAAAAAAAATGAAAAAAAATGAGAAGGAAAGGGATCTAGTAATACCAGAACTCAAACTATACTACAAAACTGTAATCATCAAAATGATTTAGTACGGTTAAGAAATAGTTTCATCAGTGGTATAGATTAAGTGCAAATGAACACAGAAAGCTAGTGTTTGATAAACCCGAGACCCTAGCTACTGGGATAAGGATTCACTATTAAACCAAAACTCCTAAGAACACTGGAAAGTCATCTGGCAGAAACTTAAGTATAGACAAACATCTTGCACCATGTATCAAGATAAGTTCCAAATGGATTTATGACTTAGAAGGATAAAAGGTGACATAAACAGAGGGGCAAGGAAGAAATTACCTTTCAGATGAATGGATAGGAGAAGAGTTCATGACCAAGCAAGAGACAGAAAGGTCTCTTGTGATAAGTGATCACAAGTGATAAGACAATTTTACATAAATGATTACAGAAAATGTAAAAGTTTTTGCACAAAAAAAAATGCAGCTAAAATCAGAAGGGAAACATAACTGGAAAAAAATCTTCGTGGTAGGTTTCATTTCCAAGATGTATAAGAAACAAATAGATTCGAATGTAAAAAATTTATTCCCCAGATCAAAAGACATGAATAGGTTCTTTAAGGAAGAAATCTAAGAGTAATATAATAATTATAATATGTGTATGTATGAAAAAATGCTCCAAATCATAAATTATTAGAGAAATGCAAATTAAAGCAACTCTGGGGTTCTTCCTTTTACCCACTAGACTGGCAAAGTTGATGAAAAGGGAGTATTACAAATGTTGGAGGGTATGTGGAAAAACAGGCACATTAATGCACTGTTGTTGGAACTATAAACCGGTCTGACTTTTACTCCATAGACATAGCAAGAGTAAACATACATTTTCCCTTGACCCCTTCGGGGTACAATCCCTTCTATACCTCCTTGGTCTCCAGGTATAAGAGATATTAGACTCACTTCGTACAGAGTATTGGTCCTACTAAGTTCATATCCAAAGCCGGAATCGCTATCAGCTTCTGCTGAGCTAGGACCTTTGCTCCTCAGGGCAGTGATGCTTAGCTGTCTATAAAACCCAGCCTGGAATCCTTGACTGACAGATCCCCATGGTTCCTGCTCCTGGCCCAGATCAGAGACTCCAGTCACCCAGTGACAGGTCCCCAGGGACCATGAAGACGAGAAAGAGCAAGAAGAGGAGGTCATAGAGGTGATTGCTCATGAAACTGGTTTAAACTCTCTCTCTCTCTCTCTCTCCATATATATATATATGTGGAGGGATATGTGTGTGTGTGTGTCTCTCTCTCTATATATATATATACACATACATATATGGAGGGGTATGTGTGTCTATGTGTATATGCATACGTATACGTATGTGCATGTGTACATGAATATGTATGTGTATATACACTTACATATATGTGTATGTATACACATATATATTATAAAGAATTACTATTAGTTACTAGTAGTAATTGAGTCCCACGCCTACTGTCTTAACAAAGGGCCTGACACATGGTTAAGCACTTATGTACTTTCTTATTTTTAAAAAAAATATGAGAAAAATCTATTCTCATATTCATAATCAATCGACAAACACAGCTGAAGCCTCACCGACATGCCAGGCGCTGCGCTGAACCCTGAGGTTATATTGAGGTTATCCTTAAAGAAAATATGTGAAGGGAACAGTCAAGCTTTCTCAAATGATTTTCTTCAGCATAATTCCATTTTTACAAATCTTTACAAATCAAATTTCTTTTGATCCTCACAACGACCCTCTGAAGTAGGTGCTATTAGGACATTCCTGTCTAGAGAAGGGCATTTTGGTTTAGAACATTTTTGGGGAGTTTGAGTGGAAGCTTAAGAGAATGGACTGAAGCACCTTTCCCAGTGGTGGTGTCCTTGGGATTTGAGAACTGAATGGCCTTCTGGGGTTTGTAGTTCACAGGGACAAGTATTACATCACAGCTCTGAGGGATTCTGGGGCTTCTTGAAAAAGAGTCTGCCAGGGAATAGAGAATGAGGGAAGGGCTACAAGAACACTTGGGAAGGGGGTGGGGTCCTTAGCCCCTACTCTGGATTTAACGAGCTGAGCTGGGAAGAGAATCAGCAGCTGAGGGGTGATGGGTGATTAAAGAGAGGGGAAAGCTAAGCTCCCCAAGAAGAGAGAGATCAGATCCTGGAAGTTTCCATCTCCACCCCAATTAATAGAGCCAATAGAAAGTAAACTAGGTGTGAAAAGTCCTTCACCAAATTGAAAGGCCCACAGGAGCCTTCTTCTTGTTTGTCCTTGTTCTCTGAAGAGGACCTGGACATCAGGAAGGTGATATCATGATGTGCAAGTGACCTGGATTTAAGTGAGGGAGGGCTGTGCAAAGTCAGGACTCAAAACTGTGGGATCAGAGTTTTCTAGTACGAGCTTCTGAGAATACTTTCTATCTGGGTGACCTTAAACAAGTCATGTAACACCTGTAGGCCTTAGCTTCTTCATCTAAAAAATGGGAGGAATAGGATTAGATGGCCTTCGAAGTCTTTTCCTAGGATCCTATGCTTTCCATGGGCAAAGTTCCATGGTTCCTTCACATGACTATACATGTGGAAATGGATTTTCTGATGTGGTTTCCTTGCCCAGGGTCCCACAGCCAAGAAGGGCCAGGCTTTCAACGGGAACCTAGGGATTCCAGTTTCCAGTCCAAGGTCTTTCCACCACCCCACGCCGCCTTCCCATGCACATCATTGGCAGAAGTCCACACTTGCCTCTTGTGTTGGGTTTTCTTGTGTACTTTATGGAAATCTGTCTCATTCTTTCCCAGTTACACCATGTCTTCTTCATCTGGTGTCCATTCGCCCACAAGATAATGCAGTATGTAGGTTCCAAAAGAAATCTCTTTCAGATTTCCTTTATCAGATGATTCAAAACCCTTCCCTGGTTCCTCTTGGCTCAACGTTGTACCTTTTATTTACCACTTCTTGAGCGAGATATCTTTTCTTTGTCTCCCAGAGAGCAATTCTCAACGACTTAATAAGGAGTGGAAAAAATGCCTTCATCTGCATGTACAGTATCTGGGATAAGCCGGGTGATAGCCCCTCACCAGGCCAGCCATGGAATGGGGGAGTTTGAGCCTGAGTGCCACACTTTGGAAAGGACATTAATAAGCTGGCAGGTGGACAGAGGGGGGCAGCCAGAATGATGAGGGAATAAGGGATGTGCTACATACGGATGGGGGATGGGCAGGTTTGGGTCAGGGAAAAGAAGATTCAGAAGGAAACTGAGCTCTGTCTTAAATGAACAGAAAGGCTGCTCCATGGGAAAGAAAACCCACTGGGTCTAGCTGGCACTAGAGGCAATGTTGGGGAGGTGTAAAGGGACCAGTCTAAGCTCAATGTGAGGAAATACTTCCCAAGGACTAGAATTATTCCAAAATAGAACAGGTTACCTCAAGAAAAAGGGGGATCTTCTTCACCGGAGGTCTTCAAGGAGAGAGGCTGGAGAATGTTCTAGTGAAGATCTTTGTCCAGGTCTTGGTTAATTAGATAATTCTTACAGGCCCTCTGAGCTTTGGCATTCCCTGTTCTAAGGCCCCTCCGAGCTCTGACATTCTCTGTTCTAGATCCTTGCTAGCTCTGACATTCTCTGTTCTCAGGCCCCTCCTAGCTCTAACATTCCCTTTCAGGGCTGCCAGTAGTCTGGTGGTCTGCATAAAAGGGACCACCCTAATTAGACTCTTGGGATCCTCTGTCATTTTACAGATGAAGAAACAGCCTCGCAGAGATAAAGCGACACATATTAAGTGGCAAAGCTGGGATTTGAACCCGGGTTCACTTGCTCCAAATCTAAGGCTCTTTCCACCACCCTCTCTGTATGAGGCAAGGAAGCCAGTTAGGAGATCTCTGTGGTAGGATAGGTGAGGGGTAGAGAGACCCATGGGGCAAAGGGAAGGGGATTTCTGGGCCCTTGATGGTTTCCAAAGTATCTTCGACACCATGATGATCCCAGCAAGCAACTCCCAGGCATTTCTGTCCTCATTTTACAGATGATGAAACTTGAGGCCGAGGCAAGAAGTGACCTCCAAGGTCAAGCAACCAGTAAGTATCAGAGCTAGGTTGGAACCTAGGTATAAACCAATGTGTAAACCAGTCAATACTTGGGTTTTTTTTTGAAGCAATTGGGTTTAAGTGACTTGCCCAGGGTCATGCAGGTCCAATATGTCTGAGGCCACTTCCTACCTATGTGATCCTGGGCAAGTCACTTAGCCTTGTTTGCCTCAGTTTCCTCATCTGTAAAAGGAGCTGGAGAAGGAAATGGCAAACCACTCCAGTATCTTTGCCAAGAAAACCTTGAATGGGGTCATGAAGAGTTGAATGTAACTGAAACAAACGAACAGCAACAACAAAATTGTACCATGGCTTAGAAAGTTGAACTGCAGATATAAATAAGAGAAAGAAAAAATATTTGCCCCGAGAGAGTTATATTCTTTCCTAATTGTTCTCATGATGAAATTAAATTAGATGTTATTTTAACAAGCCTGAAAGAAGATAGTTATTATCAATCAATCTCTACAAGGATTTACTTAGTCCTTCCTATTCCCAAGGCACTGGGCCAAGCACCTTGGAGAAAAAGTATGACAGAAGCTTTCTTGTTCTTGAGGAGCCAAGTTCCTATGATGCAGGACTCATGAAAATAATTAACTACATCAAACACACATACCTACATATATATTATTGTACATAAAAAAGGAAAACGAAATTAGAACTTGTTTCATAATAAAGTATTAACTATATATCTACTTTTTGGAATTAAAAAAATTTGTTTCAGAAAAAAAACCATCTGATGCCAGATTTGGTCCTCTTGACTCCAGGGCCAGTGCACTATTCACTGTGCCACCAGCTACCCCTAAAGCAAACATTGTTAAATCAGCATCTGTGACCATTTCGAGAGGAGTAACTCTATTTAATTCACACTTTGAAATTCCCTTATTTTACATCAACCTGATAAGTATTTTGTAAATGTTTGTCATTGAGGGATGATAATGTGTGTCTGATCATCTTTTACCACATGAAACAGATCCAGAAACTTTGGCATCGATATACATGTTTAAAAAAATGAAGAGAGGGGTAGCTAGGTGGTGCAGTGAGCCCTGCAGTCAAGAGGACCTGAGTTCAAATCCAGCCTCAGACACTTGATGTACTTAGTAGCTGTGTGACCTTGGGCAAGTCACTTAACCTCACTTGCCCTGCCTTCCCCCCTCCAAAAAAAAAAGAAGTTAAAAAAATGAGGAGGGATAGGGTGAAAGTAGAGAGACAATAGAATAAATGGCGGGGGGAATAGGATGAAGGGAAATAGTTAGCAAAGGTAACTGCAGGAAAAAAAATTTCAAGCAAGTTTCTCTGATAAAAATCTCATTTCTCAAACATATAATGAACTGAGTTAAATTTATAAAAGTAAGAGCCATCCCCAATTGGTAAATGATCAAAGTATATGAACAGTTTTCAGACAAAGTAACCAAAGCTATCTACAGCCACATGAAAAAATGCTCTAAATTCACTTTTGGTTGGAGAAGTGCAAATTAAAACAGTTCTGAGATCATATCTAGATTGGTTAAATAGGACAGAAAAGGAAAATGACAAATGGTGGAGGGGATGTGGGAAAAATGGGGCATTGATGCACTGTTGGTGGAATTGTGAACTGATTCAACCATTCCGTAAAGCAATTTGAAACTATGCCCCAAGGGCTATAAAACCATGTATATCCTTTGACCTAGCAATACCCTTACTAGGTCTGTATCCCAAAAGAGATAAAAAACAAAAAGGAAAAGGATCTATACATACAAAAATATTTATAGGAGCTCTTTTCTAGTGGCAAAGAGTTGCAAAGTGAGGAGAAGCCTATTAATTGGGGAATGGCTGAACAAATTGTGGCATATAAATGTAATGGAATACTATTGTACCATAAGAAATGTTGAGCAGGTAGATGTCAGAAAAATGAGCAGAACCAAGCTGCACACAGTAACAGCAACATTGTGTGATGACTGACTTTGATAGACTTAGCTCTTCTCAGCAATGCAATGATCTAAGACAGCTCCAAAAGACTCATAATGGAAAAGGCTATCCACATCCAGACAAAGAATTATGGAATCTGAATGCAGATCCAAGCAAACTATTTGCTCTTTTTGTTTGCTTCTCCTTTCTCGTGGTTCCTCCCATTAGTTCTAATTCTTCTTACAACATGACTAATGTGAAAATATGTTTAATGTGAATGTATATATAGAGCCTAATGAGATTGCATGCTGTCTTGAGGAGGGGAGAAAATTTGGAACTCAAAATCTTATGGAAGTGAATGTTGAAAACTAAAAATTAATTAATTTAAAATAAAAAATAAAATAAAAAAAATTGGGGAATGGTTGAACAAGTCGTGGTCTATTATTATGATGGAATACTATTGTGCTATGGGAACGATGAGCAGCATGCTCTCGGAAAAGCCTGAAGAGACTTGTATGAGCTTTTGTACTTTGTACAAAGTAACGGCAATATTGTAAGAGATCAGCTGTGACTGACTTAGCTATTGTCAGCAAGACAACGATCCAAGACAATCTGAAGGACTTAAGATGAAAAATGTTATCCATCCCCAGAGAAAGAACTGATGGTGTCTGAATACAGATTGAAACATACCTTTTTAAATTTAACTTTCTTTATTTTTCTCTAATTTTGTCTATGTTTTCTTTCACAACATGACCGTTATGGAAATGTTTAGCATGACTACACATACGTAACCGATATCGAATTGCTTGCCTCCTCAGTTGGGGGAGGGAAAAGGAGGAAGGAAGAGAATTTTGAATTCAAAGTTTTAAAAACAAATGTTAAAAGTGTTTTTACATGTAACTGAGAGAAAATAAAATACTAAAGAGAAGAAGATATTCATACTCCTCAAAAATATTCTTTAACCTTTTAAATTGTTTTGAGTCATATAATTTGACAATTCTGCATAAAATAAAATCGAAAATGGTGTCAAGCTGCCAGTGGGTTGTATCGTACATGCTGACCTCTCCAAACCTGGAGTCAAAAGACCTGAATTCAAATTCACTCTTAGACACTTACTAGTTGTGTGACCCTGGGAAAGTCACTTAACCTCTCTTTGTCTCAGTTTCCTCATCTATCAAATGGGGGTAATAATGATACCTACTTCCCAAGGGTGTTGTGAGGCTCAAATGAAGTATCTGTAAAGCAGTTAGCCAGGCACATAATAAGTGCTACTAACTATTGTTAGGATTGTAGAAATAGAATTTAAATTTTTATAGGTTCACAATCCAGCCCACAATGCTATAAATACAATTTAGCTTCCCAGGCTATCTCATAATGTTATAAGGGGAGACTTTGGGTTCCCAGGCTAGCCCAATCTGTTATAAGTAGTGTTTAGATTGGCAGGCTACCTCATAATCTTTGAAATGGAGCTTAGGTTGCCAGGCTAAACCACAAGATGATGATGATGATGATGGTAATGGTGATGGTGATGGTGATGATGATGATGGTGATGGTGATGATGGTGATGATGGTGATGATGATAATGGTGATGATGATGATGATGGTGATGAGGGTGATGATGGTGATGGTGATGATGGTGATGGTGATGATGGTGGTGGTGATGGTGATGGTGATGGTGGTGATGATGGTGATGGTGATGGTGATGGTGGTGATGATGATGGTAATGGTGATGGTGATGGTGATAATGGTGATGGTGATGGTGATGATGATGGTAATGGTGATGGTGATGATGATGGTAATGGTGATGGTGATGGTGATAATGGTGATGGTGATGGTGATGATGATGATGGTAATGGTGATGATGGTAATGGTTACGGTGATGGTGATGATGGTGATAGTGATGATGATGATGGTGATGGTGATGGTGATGGTGATGGTGATGGTGATGGTGATGGTGATGGTGATGGTGATGATGATACAAGGTGTTTAAGTTTCTAGGATAGTACACAATGTTACCACTGGAGTGTGAATTCTCAGGCTGGGCCACCTCGGATGAGGCTGCTATGAAAAGTGGTAGAAAATATTCCTGGTACAAAATGTCCATATATCATCAGATTCTTGGGGTCTAGCAGCATCTACAGATAGGCCTCCCACAACCCAACTCAGACAGACTCTGAAAATCCTTCACACTCAGGTGTAAATGACTGGTGGTAGATAAAGCTTTGATATGAATGAGCAAAAGAGGAATCAAGACCTTGCCAGAGTTGAAAACATTCCAGTTCCTCACTTCATCTGGTCCCGTACTCACTTCCCAGCTAAGTGGCCTCCTGAGCGATATATCTTCTCATCAGTAAAATGAAGATAATGATACTTTCTTCTGGCTGCCTCAGAGGGTTGCTTTTGGATTAAATGAAATGATGCAAGGGTTTCTTAACTTTTGCCCCTTTGTCCTGGACCCATTTGGCAGGAACCCTTCTCAGAATGTTTTTAAATGTATAAAATAAAAGAATTTGGTTATAAGGGAACCCAATTTAATTGAAATACATTTGTAATCACTTTCCCATCCGAGTTCATGGACCGCCTGAGATTTATTTACAGACCCTTTGGTGGCTCCATGGACCTCAGGTTAAGAACCCTCTTAGTGGGCTTCATGTGTGTTACTGTTCAGTCAAGTCCAGCTCTTGGTGACCCCATTCGGGGTTTTCTTGGTAGACACAAGAGCGGATTGTCATTTCCTATTCTCACCACTAGGTGGTACTGCTTCCCCTTAGTTGATGCTAACCCTGAAGAACCAGACACCAGACAAATCCACATTCAGGAGGGAAGTTCTGTGTTCCCCCCGACCCAGTAGGAGCTTCAGATCCAGAAGAATCGCAAAGACTCAGTTCAGCCACTGAGTCTTAATGGCAGCGAGCCAAGAGAACCACGCACTCAAACACAATGCCTCATTTCTCTCACAGTCTCCAGGAGTCAGTCGCAAAGGTGGGACTCGTGGCGTGAGGGGCCCCACTTCTTCCTTGTGGCACAGGGTCTGGACTCAGGGGACGCCCCCAGCCCTCTCTGACTTCATTAGAAAATGCTCGTGTGACTTTCTTGGTATCAGACTGCCCGCCCCCAGGCTGGAAGACAGATGTCTGTAAGCCCAGCTGCCATTTCTGAGGGTTAAGCAGTTTAGGTTCTGACTATTGACCCAATCGAGGAGGTAAGCAAGGCATCGGACCTGAGGGCAGAACTGCAGCTGTTGCTGCCTACCGTTCAAATAGATTGCTATCACTGGTCGTTCACCAAATCACAGGTAATGAGACTGGTTATCTGATGGTCCAATCCTTTACTCAGAACTCAAATGTGATAGACAGTAAAGAAATCTAGACTCTCCGTTCTTTTCTAGACAATCTACGGCCCTATAAAAACTTAGCCATTACTTCTGATGTCGGTGAGCTCAAAAGTCAAACTGTAGCTCAGCCAATTCACGGACTCACTTTCCCACTATTTCTAGACAAGAGAAAAGCTTCGCTTGGATTTTGAAAATGGGATTAGAAAAGAGTTCCACTAACTCCTGGTTCATCTGGATGCGAGCAAACCAGATACTGGTTAGAGCTCAATTTCTTTGGCTGTAAAGGAGTGGAGGTTGGACAGCTGACCTCTGGTTCATTGGGA
>JAQQSZ010008683.1:0-12977 GCA_028646595.1 Phalanger gymnotis
ATTTGCATTCATACTTCATAGTTCTTTCTCTGGATGCAGATAGCCCTCTCCATCATGAGTCCTTTGGAGCTGTCTCTGCATATTGTGTTGCTGAGAAGAGCAAAGTCTGTCAGGGTTAGTCATCACAGAATCAATATATCTGTGGTTGTGTATAATGTTCTTCTGACTCTGCTCCACTCACTCAGCATTATGTCGTGTAGGTTCTTCCAGGTTGTTATGAAGTCCGTATCGTCCCCATTTCTTATAGCACAATAGTATTCCATTACCTTCATATACCACAGCTTGTTCAGCCATTCCCCAATTGATGGGCATTCCTTTGATTTCCAATTCTTAGCTACCACAAAAAGAGCCGCTATAAATGTTTTTGTACATATGGGTCCTTTTCCTACTTTAAAACACCGTCTTCTGCAATAAGCCCGGTCACGGAGAGTACCTTCCTTCCCAGATCACCTCCAATTTTTCCCCCTATATATTTAGTTGGCACATCGCTGTAGGCATGTTGTCTCATCCATTAGACTGTAAGCTCCTTGAAGGCAGGGGCAGGTTTTGGCCTTTTTTTGTATCTCTAGCACTTAGCCTGTCACATAGTAGGCACTTGATAAATGTGTTTGTTGACGGACTGTCTAGGACTCAATTTCTGGTACCCGCTCTCCCAACTTTTTTGGTTTTATTCTGAACATCCTTGTGCTTGTACTTGTCATCTTCCATGTGTTCCCCCTGAGGGCAGAGGCTGTCTCATCCTTATTGTATGCCCAGCACAGCCTGGCAGAATTGCCGGCACTTCCTCCATGCCGGCTGATTGATGGATTGGGAGAGGGAGCCAATTTATTCTCTGTAACTCCAGGGAAGTGGGGAGGCAGTCCCATTTCTGGCCCATCTCTAAGGAAAAATTTTCCAGGAAATGAACACTGCCTAAAAATATAACAGGCTGTCTTATGAGGCAGTGACTTCCCTGTTGTTGGAATGAATACTCCTCCATCAGCGACATTGTAGAGGGAGACAGTATGATGTGGAGAAAAGAACCGTGGATTTGGAGTCAGAAATTAGGAAGTGAGGTCGTTAGAATACCGGCTATGTCACTCACCACCTGTGTGACCAAGGTGCCTTAGTTTCCCTCAAAAGAGGGTTGGACCAAATGACCTCTAAAGAATGGTCCCTACAACCCTAACCTCTATGAATTCTCCCATGGATTGCTGCTGGGGTGGGAGGTTGGGCTGCTTAAGGTCTAAGATAGCTTCTTCCAGGATATCGAGGACAAGAGATTGCTGAGGATCCTTGGTGATAGGAGATAGGCTCATGGGATGCTACCTCCTTCCTCTCCCCACCTCCAGGTTAGGGTCAGGGCAGTGTCTGTGGGCTGCTAACCCAGGCCCTGGTAGGGGGAGAAGCCCTACAATGTGAGGAAGAAAGGACGCGATTGAGTTCTCTAGTCTCCCACGCTCAGACTCGATTTAGAGGCGCAGAGAAGGTGAGAGGGAGGAAGTGGTGAACCCGGGGAAAGAGAAGAAAGGGTCTCCAGCATCCCGAGGGCCTGACCCCAGACTGACCCTAGGGAGTCGATCCAAACCATTTGTGAGCAGGGCCCTGCTCCATCCCCAGGGAAAGAAGAAGAATTCAGGGACTGTAGGACATGAGGTCACGGACTTGACGCTGGATGGGACTGTCTGGCCCCCGCATTCTATAGACGATGAAATCGTGGCAGAGGAAGAAGGTGATTTGTTTGAGGCCGCACAGGTGATGAGCAGCAGCTAGGTGGCCCAGTGGATAGCCCTGGATCTGGGATCAGGACAGAACTGATTTCAAATTCCACCTCAGATCTCTGCTAACTGTGCCTGCTTCAGTTTCCTCCACAGTCAAATGGACCCACCCAAAAGGTTATCATGAGGATCAGATGTAAACTGTCAAGCCCTGGGTAAATCTTACAGCCCCCAGCCAGTCTTACTAAAGGGCACAGCTTGGATTTGAGTCCTCTGTTCTTCTGATAGCAGATCCATGCTTTTTCCCTCCTGGCTTCTCTTTGCTCCAGGAAATTGCCTTAGTCCTTGTCTGTCACCAAAGGAATGATAGTTTTTAAGTGGATGTCCCTGCCAGGGCCCTCCCACAGCCAGAATCACTCCATTTCAGGGGGGTCTGCAGGAGCAAGCACTCAACTCGGTGGGTCATAGATTTAGAGCGGGAAGGGGCCTTAGACATAGGCCTAGTTTTACAGCGTGAGGAGGGGTTATTTCATTCATTGAGTTTGTATCCCCAGTGCCCAGCATAGGGCTCAACACGTAGCAGGCACCGAATACACATTTGTTCATTGGTTAGTGGTGGGCGTGTGCCTTAACCTTTCCCTGCCTTGGCTTCCTCATCTCTAAAATGAGGATACCAGCCTCTGTGGCTGGCTCTCTTCCCTGGCTGCTCCTTGCCTATGTGTGGTGGAGCTCCTTGAGGGGAGGTGCTGGCTTTCCATATATTGCCTTGTAGCACAGAGCAGGCACCTCAAGCATGCTTGTTGACGGACTGATTATAGATTTCGAGCTGTAAGGGACCCAAGAAGCCAACTAGTCCAATCCTTCATTTTATGGGTGAGGAAACAGGCCAGGGAAGTAAGGGGATTCATCCCAAGTTGCCCAGGTCCGAGGGCCTGCTGGCCAAGGGGAAGGGAAGGGTGTCCACAGGACATGTTTTTAATGAGAATCTGCATCATATTCTTAAGTCGAGCCAATCAACAAAGTCATCAATGAAACCCTGATGGACTGCGGCAGCTGTTTTCTGAGGAGGCCCCAATGAGAGCTGGTTCCAGGACGCTTTCCCTGCCCAGGCAGCAAGTGGCAAAGCCAGGAGCTGAACCCGCCTTCCCTAACTTTAACTCCAGGGTTCTGTTTACTGCACAGAAATGCTTCTTTATGGGAGAAGGAAGGAAGGAAGGAAAGAAGGAAGGGAGGGAGGGAGGAAGGAAGAAAGGGAGGGAGGGAGGAAGGAAGGAAGAGAAGAAAGAAGGAAGGGAGGGAGAGAGGGAGGGAGGAAGGAAGGAAGGAAGGAAGGAAAGAAGGAAGGAAGGGAAGGAGGGAGGGAGGGAGGAAGGAAGAAACGAAGGAAGGAAGAAACGAAGGAAGGAAGGGAGGGAGGAAGGAAGGAAGATGCTTTTCTTAAGTATTTACTCTGTGCCAAGTATGGGAGATGCAAATATAAAACAAGAGTCCCTGCCCTCATGGAGCTTCTGCTCTAAAAGGAGAAAATGCACCTATAGGAGCAGTGATCAGGGTAAGAGATAGAAAAGCCAGGAAGATGGAGGGTAGCTAGCCAGCAGAGCAGAGGCTGGCCTACCTGGCTGGCTTGGCTGAGTGGGCTATGAGGGCGATCTTGCCACGAGGAGGGTAGGTTGCGCACTAGCTCGTCCTCAATCTCCAGATACCTAAGTCCAGCTGGCGCGGCACCTCCGAGGCTTAGTGCGCTAATCTCCCCAGCCGCTGTCCGGGCCTTGGATTCTGGGCAGTGGGAGGTCGCTGGAGGCAGAACTGTGTATCTTATTTGCATTTTTCTCTGGCTCCACCCCCCTCGCCAGCCCCAAGCACGTGCCTTTCCATGCATGGAGTGTCCGGCTCTCCTGTCTCTCCACAATAAATATCGACTTGTCTTTGCTCCTCTACTAGACTCCAGGCCCCTTGAGACCAGGGCTGCTGGCATCCACCAGTTCCCTCCTGTCTCTTCTCTCCATGCCTCTATGTACATATGCTGCCCCCACATAGAGCAAGCGTAAGCTCCCTAAGGGCAGGAACTGTTGATTTGTTTATTTTCATTGCTGGCTTGGCACATAGTAGGTGCTTAATAAGTGTTGATTGACTGATCTGCTCCAACCAGGGCCTGAGAGGAAGCTTTGACAAAAGTCTGATTGATGAATGGACGACAGGTTGTTGCTCCTTCTCTTGACTCTCACTCGAGATCTGTCCATCATCC
Source organism: Phalanger gymnotis (assembly GCA_028646595.1). NCBI lineage: Eukaryota > Metazoa > Chordata > Mammalia > Diprotodontia > Phalangeridae > Phalanger > Phalanger gymnotis. The sequence continues at coordinate 3,943 of JAQQSZ010008683.1, forward strand.
CAGCCCAGATTTTCTTATTGGGAATTCTTGCTTTCTTTCCCTTTCATTTTCTCCGCTCAACTGTCAGCCCTGCCAGGTGTCAGTGACCCCGAGATGGAAGGTGGGGGGAGGCAAGAGAAAGAAGAGTGGGAGGCCTGGCCTGGGGAGGGAGCTCATCCATCTTGGACTCTGGGGGCCCAGAAGAGGGATGGAGGCCGGGGAGATTTCCCGGGGGGGCAGCACCGCTGACTCCTGGCCCTGCCTGGCTAGGCTGGGGGAGCTTGGCTGGGCCCAGCCGACTGGCAGGTCCCAATGCCCGGGGGGTAGGAGGGAAGTTTCTTATTTCTCCTGTCCTGACTTCCCTCTTTGATTTATAACACCATGAAATGCTCCGTCCTCTTCTTCTTTCCTCACTGTTCCTCAGGGCCCTCAGAGAGCACAGGGGACCACGGCCCTGGGTTCTGGGGCTTCCAGGGGGCCGCTCTCCCCTCTCCCCCTCACCTGAACGCTGGCCTCCTGGGGCAGGAAACAGGGAGGTGAGTGTGGTGGACGGTGGGGGAGAAGAGCAGGCAGGGGAAGGGAGGAGATTCTTTCCAAAGTGGGACCTGGATCCTCAGACACCCAAGGGGGTAGATGTGGGGGGTTGGGACTGAACTGGATCTAAGGGCCACATAGGGTGTGGCATCCAGGGATATGCCAGCAGGTGACTGAGGGCCAGGGACAAAGATGACGACTGGGCAGGAGGGCTCAGGGACGTCTGAGGGCTGGGTCCTGACTTTGGCAGGACCTGGACCATCCTCGGTGATGGAGGGGAGCTGAGCCTCTTCGGGGAAACATCTTTGTGGGAGGCTCTGGGCCTGACCGTGGGGGTCAAGGAGGAGGTCATGGCCAGGGCCCGGGAACAGAATCGCTTCCCCTGTGGGTCCCAGGCGCTGGACAGCTCTCTAGGTCTGAGGGTGTGGGGTGGGGCAGCAGGGCTGTGGGACCAGAGGCCCAGGCCGGTGTGGGCCAGGGCCATCACCAGGGTCTCCAGAGTGCATTTCCCAGCGGCCGCAGCCTCCTGGAGCAATTGTTCTGTTGGCGTTTTGCAATGGGCCGGGCCGGGCTGGGTGGGGGAGGAGGGAGAACACACTTCCTGTGGTAACTGCGTGCTTCCTGTTTTCTCAGGCGGCCACCAGGCTGATTTGGAAACAGGGACAGCTGCTGGGGGTGGGGGCTGGGGGGCAGTGCATCTCCTGGGAGCTAGACTGAATCAGGAGCCTCTGACCACCCTAGACTGGCCTCTCCCTCATCCCTCGGCCCATCCCAGAGCTGAAAGGGACTTTAGCAAATCCAATCCCCTCATTTCACACCCCAGGGAAACTGAGGCCCAGACACATCTTTGGACCCAAGTCCTCTGACTCCACATTCAGTGCCTTCTCCTCCAGGAGCCTGGCATGAACCCACAAATACACCCTGGGCCTCCAAGACCTAGAGCCTAGAGGGCCACACTAGATGCTACCCAGCCAACAGTGGGGACTGGCCTCTCATCAAGGGGGAAAGCGTGTGACCATCCAACTCTGAGGAATTTAGCTGTTGGAGAATGGGGCAGGCTGGGGTCTCCATGGAGGAGGGATTGGACAGTCAGGGGTGCAGAAGATCCAGGTCCCCAGTTCTGCCACTTACTGGTTCTGCATGACCTTGGGCAAGAATCTTACCTCGATGGGCCTCAGTTTCCACATCTGTAAAACAGAGGTTGGAGTAGACAGACAATCTCCTCTTAGCTCTCTTTCAGCTCTACAGCCTGGGTTAGGTCCTGAAGGAGAGATGGAAAAGAAAGTGAAAAGAATTCTAGATTTAGAGTGGGGGACCCAAGTTCAAATCTTGGCTCAGCTACTCCCCCTCTCACCTCAGGCCAGTTTCCTCATCTAATTAATGAAGGGGTTGGATGTGGACTTCTAGCTCTCCATTTATGATCCCAAGCACAAGGACCAAAGGCATGCTGGGAAGGGTAACAGCTTGAGCTGGAATCCTGCTTTTAGAACTGGTCTAATGCTAAGATTAAATGCCACCGGAGTAGTAGCTGCAAGGAGGGCCAGCGCTCTGGCCCCCTGCAGCTGACTTAATTCAGGGTTCGTGACCCTGACAGTGGTGATTCTCCCAACGTCGGTGCTCTGTTTGAAGCCACCTCTGTGGAAGGATGGCCTGGTGCTTCCTGCATGTCCAGGACCATAGTACGTGCTATGGGCACGGGAGGGCAAGGAGCTAGAAGGGAGGACGCTTAATCGTAGTAGGAACTCAGGTTGGGAGATCAGTGGCTCTCAAGTGGAGAATTTTAGAAACCTTGACAGTCCCAGAAACCTTGGGAAAGACTTGAGTAAAGGCATTGGGGTGACTCACTTTTCTCCTCCTGGGTCATAAGACTTTTAGAACCCAAAGGGACCTCTGAGATCATTGAATCCAGCTCCTCAAAGGGCCAGCAGCTTGTCAGATCACACAGGTAGTGGGAGAGGGGCAGGGTGGGGTTTGAACCCAGGTTCTCTGACTCCACTTGTGGTACTCTTCTCATAATCCTTCTTCCTCTGTTTAAAGGCTTTTCCAGGTGGGTTGAGAGTTAGGCCATGGGCAGAGCAGCAGAAGGAAGAGCTTAGATCTGGAATTGGGACCTTGAAGATCTTCTAGTCCAACCCAATCTCATTTTACAGGTGAGGAAACTGAGGCCAGGGAAGTGAAGTGGCTTGCCCAAGGTCAACAGCTAGTAAGTAGGCAGAGCCAGAATTCAAATCCAGAGCCTGTGACTAATCCAACATGACTCGTGCCATGTCTCACTTGAATGGTATGACCTCAAGGGCCCACAATATCTGTCCTACCACCCATCAGGGTCTGTGAAATTTTGCTATTAGAGGCCCATATATTCCCCTCCATCAGCTTTTAAAATGTTCATCCTGGGAGGAGTGAAAACCTTAAAATCTCAAGGTGAAGGAACTTAATGGTTCATTTTGGAGATAGAGAAGGGGCATAGAAGGGAGGTGGGGTCTTTGCCTTGTCTGCCATTTTGTGGAGAGGCCTCACGATGGAGCACAGAACTCCTGAGTTCTTGAGCACAGCAACCTAAAAATGGGCCTAGCTTTATTTCGGGGTCATCCCAGACCTAGAATCCCCCAAGATCCACTGGGTAAAAATGTCACAGGAGCTTTCCCAGTGAACCAGGAGAGAGAGGCAGGTGAGGGACCCAGCAGGGGCCCTGGTCCAAAGGCTCCGGGCTGACAGGTTCCTTGTTTTGGGGATAGCTTGCTGTGCTGGGGCTGGAGGGAGGGAAGGCCCTGATCAATAGGGAATGTCTGGTCAATGAAGCTTCTGTGGCAGGGTTGGAGGGACACAGGCAACCCCTAGGAAGCCCAAGGCCCATCGTAGGGATCCCAACATAGCCAGTGTCCTGCTGTGGGCCCCTACAGGTTCCCTGTCCCCCCTTAGCAGCTTCCAGAAGAAATCGTGTCTGCGGCCCGCGTATGTCAGAGAAGCTGTGGGGCCTGAACCAGCATGGATGGCTTGCCCGCCCCCAACCTGCTGAGTTGGCAGCTGTACAGCTGCCTGCTGATGGAGAGGGCCTGGTTTATAAATAAGCTTCCAATGTGGAGAGTCATCAAGTTTTTCATGGACTCTGGGCCCAGCTGCAGTTAGCTCAGTGCCCACAAAGCCTGGTGCCGTCCAGCTTCACCAGGCCCACAACCAGGATCCACCCAAATTTACCTGGTCCAGAGTCAGTATATCCTAGTATCCACCAGTTCTGGAACTAGGGCTGACCAGGCCCAGATCTGGGACCTGCTGGGAGCTCTCGGGCCAATAAATAGGACTAGCCTGGCCCAGAGCTGAGATCTACCGGGGTCTACTAGGCCAGGAACTAGGACTGACCAGGCATAGATCTGGGACCTACTGGGACCTCCTGAGCCAATAAATAGGACTGGCTCGGCCCAGAGCTGGGATCTTAGGATCCACCAGTCCAAACCCTAGGATTAGGCCCAGAGCCGTGATCCACCAGACCAGAGCTTAGGACTGACCAGGCCAAGGGCCAAGACCAATCGAGATCTTGGCTAAAGCCATTTGTCTTAGCTCCACTGGCCCAGGGCTTGAAGACTGGACAGGATTCTTCAGGAGCGGGATCTTAGGGCCCAGACGAAGTGGGCAGCACTATCCCATTCTGCTCCAAACCGAGCTGCTATTTAAAAACTGAAACTGGGAGGAGTGAAGTGACTGTGGCTGGTGGCTTGCCCAGCCCCCTCATCCACCCCCCACCCCCTCCTGGTTCCCCCATCCCCCAAAGTTTCTTCCCACGGCTTCCTCTTTCCTTCTCCAGCAGCCTCCTCCCTGCCCCCTTCTTCTATAGTGTGGTTCTCCCCCAACCAGGCCTTTGAGAAACAGTCCTCGGAGGTCTGCAGGCAACTGGCCCCAGAGCCGAGACGAAAGCTGGCCCAGGGCAGGGTCCTGGGAGGAACCTTCTTTCCTGCCCCCCCACTCCCAGAGCAAGGGCCTTGGGGAATCTCCGGACCTGGTCACATGACTGCTCTGGGCTCAGGAGCCACCCTGGGCAGCCTTGTCCTCCCAGAGCTCAGGAAGGGTCCGGTGCCCCTGGAGTCCGTCGCCCCTGGAGTCCGTCCTTCCTCCCACTTTCTGATGTCAGGCCTGAAGTGACCCCTCCTAAAGGGAGCTGGGAGATTATTGGGGTCCCCTCTCTCAGCATCACTTTCCTCCTTTGTACTCGTCCTACCTACTCCCAGAGTTGTTCTGAGGGCCTTAAGGCCCTCTAGAAGCCTAGCTAATCCAGAAGGCTTTTCTGAGATGCCTCCTGAAGCAAGGAATCCCAGGAATTGAGAGCGAGAGGGGGGCATGAGCACGCTGTACACAAAGGACTCCCCCCAAGCATCCCAGACTAGTGGAGCCCGGGGTCAGCCCATCCCACATCTAAGGATCTCACTGGGAGGATGCTTTTCTTGACTTTAAGGCCTCATCAGTATCAAGTTCCGCTGGAAATTGGCCACACACCAGCCCTTCAAAGGCCCCCTCGCACACCCCTCTTTTGTTCTCCAGGTGAAGCACACCCACCCCTTTACCTTGGGTTCAAAGCCTCCTCCCAGACTCAGTTCAGAGCATGGGCCAAAGACAGAAGCAAAAGAATTCTATCCCTCAGGGAGCTTATGTTCCCATGGGGTGAAACAAAATGTATACAGATAATGAATGGATAATATAGGTCAAGTACTTTGTAAAGTGTCATCTAAATGATAGCTTTCATTATAGCTGTTGGGGTAGTTTGCTGTAATGGTTGGGACAATGGATTTGGAGTCTTCAAGACCTGGGTTTGAATCCTGCCTCGGAAACAACTAGCTGTGCGACTGGCCAAGCCCTGTAACTTCTTAGCCCAAGCTTCTCCATCTGTAAAGTGAGGATAATAGTGACACTTATCTCTTAGGCCTGTCATGAGGGTTGAATGATAGAACTTCTGTAAAACCTTTTGCAAACCTTAATCCCTACATAAATGTCGGCTCTGCAAAGCAATGAAGGGAGGCGGGGATCCCAAAAGGCAGAGCATTCTGGGGAAGGGGCATGGCCAGCTTTGGCAAAGGCTGGGGCAGGAGATGGGATGTCAGGAGCAGAGGGCATGCATCCCCTTTGATTGGAATGTAGAGCAGGTGAGTGGGCCGAAAGAGAAAACAGTCGGGAAAAGGAGGCAGGAGCCAGGTTACAAAGGGCTTTCAATGACCTATCAGGGACACTGTATTTTATTCCGGAGACAGCAGGGAGCCTCTAAGACTTCTTGAGGAGAGCACTGGCTTGGGCAGAGCTGTGCTTTAAGAATGCCTCTTGGGCAGCTGTGTGGAGGGGACAGTGATGGGGCAGCTAGGATCTGACACCAGGGAGCTGCCAGGACCTAGGTCAGGCTCTAGAGCCATCCCTTTGTCCCCATCCCATAGCCCAGTCTACTGGCAGGGACCTTAACCTGCTTCACCTTAAAGAGAAGGGAAGATTCGGGGAGTCTTGTGTGAGATCACACAGGAAGCAACAAAAATGGGCTTTTTCTGCTATTTCTCCCTGCTTCTTTTCTGTCTATTTCTTTTTGGGCCCCTTTTGTCCCCCAGCCATCTTAACCAACTCTTAGGATGTGTCTTTGCATCTCGGTTTCCTCTGTTAAAGACAAAGATGGCTCTGGGTGAGCTGAGACCCTCCTGTAAGTGGGGGGTGGGAAGCTTGGAATGGGCCCTGGGCCCCTCCAAAGTTCTACCATAAGTGACTGAGTTTTTCTTCCATTTTTTTCCCGTTGTCTTCTCTGCCCATCCAGGCACTAGGAGCAGCAGCCTCATATCTGAAACCAGGTTTTCGATTCCAAACTGTGGCCTCTTTCCACCACATCTTGGGCTGCCTCGCTTCCCAAGGAATTAGCACATTTTAACAGGGACGCGGCTCATGGTAGGAGGAAGGAGACTGGATTTGAGGGTCAGGGGACCCAGATTTGAATCACACTATCCTTTCTACTACCCATGTGACTTTGACCAGATCATCTCAGCTTGGGCTAAGGTTCTGCCCAGCACCATATCCTATGAGTCTATGATTCAAAGGCTCATCCTTAAGGAATAAAACTAACCACAGAATTTTGGCCATCAGACGTAGAGGGGAAGAGACCATCTGAGTACAGCTGAAGACGTAGCCCCTATTTTAGGTGATCAGGAGTGGAAGGGAGGGAGTGGTGCAGTAAAAATGGAGTTCTCCAAAGAGGACAGGTCTCAGCTGTGGGGAGACCTTTGCAGAATCATTTGGAGGAGACGGATCAAGGTCACAGGGGAACTGTTCTCTCCCCCCAGGCTAGGTCTGGCCAATAGGCCTTCAAAGACTGTTCCCCACTCCCCCGGTTCCCCCCTGAGGTTTTTCCCTCTCCCTCAACTCTACCCCACTCCTCCTCAGGTTGTGGCCTGACCGTCAGGCCCTTGGGTGCTGGCCGGCCTCCTTGGGATAGAGCCAGAAGCTTATAAATAAGCTTCTGCAAGGCCCAAGCAGGCGTCTGCTCCGCTCCGGCCCCCACTGTCCCCCACTCCGAAAAGCACCGTTTCCCTTTTCTGGGTGACCACATGCCATGCACAGGGAATTTCCAGTACTGAGTGGAGCCTCTGATTCACTCTGTCTCCAAAGACAGTTAACTCCTTCTGGGAACCAGGCTGGCCTGAGGCTCACATTCACCACTGGCTTCAACTTGTGTAGACCTCCATTCCCTCCCTATCTTCGCCCCCAACTCACTAATGCATTTAGGGCCTCCCGCATAGCCAGCTCCTCATCTTCTCCACAACCAGCACCACGAGATATCTCTTAGAACTAACCTGTCCCCTTCACAGGACCCCACACATACCCACCCTCTTCCTGGGCTTCCTCATACAGGGCTGCCACACACACACACACACACACACACGCACGCACGCACACACGCACACACGCACACACGCACGCGCCTCTTACTTTCCACCTCTTTATTCTATCTACAACTCCAAGCTGGGAGGTGGGAGAGCTATGTGGGGAGAGGGTGGGACAGGGATGGAAGAAAGCAAGAGCAAGTGGAGGAATGCAGGGGGAGAGAGGTCTAGATCACACTAGAAGGGGAAAAAAATTGTTTCTCTATTCTCCACTTTCCTCTTTGTCCCACAGAGGTGTCTAGGTACTCTCAGGAGGGGAATTAAGCCCACTCCCTACTCCTTGTCTCACCTCCCGGGCAGGCAGAAGGAGAAATCCCTGAAGGGACCAAGGCAGGCCAATGGGACGGAAGGTGGAGGCGAGCTTAACGTTGGTACGGGGATTGGAGCTTAAAGTTGTGGGCTCAGAGACTGCAGGACCGCCCGAAGATGAGGGACCTTAGAGGCCTTCTGGTCCATCTCCTCCTTTTAGAGACAAGGAAAGTGAGTCCCAGAGAAGAGACTTGTCCAAGGCGGCATAGGTGGTGACAGAACCAGATTTTGAACTCGAGTTTTCTGATTTCGGATCTATCATTCTTTCCCCTGGCTCCAGTCTCCACAGGGCAGGAGCCCCTAGCACAAGGCTGATAGAATGTAAGCTTCTTGAAAGGAGGGAGCAAGGAGCATCTCGCTTCATTTATTATTGTTGTTGCCTGGCCTAGTGCCTGGCATATCCTAGGTGCTTAATAAGTGTTCGTTCCTAGATGGACTGCACGCCCGGGAATTAAGGTTCAGTCATTATTTAAGACGGTGGTGGTGGTTGTGATTGAGGAGGCAGGAGGGTCCTGGCGGGGAATTGGGGGTGAAGAGTGGGGGCTTGAAAATTTTTTGTTATAAGGGATGGTTATTTGGAGGAGGAGAAGGAAGGATAAAGACAGAAATGCAGGTGATATAAAAACAAAGCATATCAACCAAAGTTCACTGTAAAAAAGACGAGATATCGGAGGGATGAAGAGGGAGGGAAGGAGGAGGCTTTGAGATGGGGCATGGGTGGAGGGCAAGGGAACAGTCTCAGAACAGGTGAGAGATGGCGGGGGAGACTTCTTGGCAAGCCTCACCACCTTCCCCCCACCCCAAGGTGATGCCGGCCTAGCCGCGGTGAGCGGGAGGAAGTCACCACAGGCCCAGGGTGGGTTTGAGGTACGGGAGGCTGAGTGATGTGGCCAGGAGGTGAGCTCCTTGGCTGGAGAAGGCTGTGGTCAAGAGGAAGGAAAGCTGAGTGGGGAGGGAGGATGGAGGAAAGGCGGACAGGAGGCTGGGAATGCCGGGGTACTCAGATGCTCACACTCTCAAGTACGGCCTCAGCGATCTGGGTGTGGGGGACAAAAAGTGGGGAGAGATGACGTGTCCCAGGGCCTCAGGATGGAAGGCTCGTCCCGGGCTAAGGGAGCCTCTCGAAATGTGTCAATAGCTAGAGGAAGTTGCGAGAGGACAGTTCTTTAGCAGCCCATGGTAAACTTTTCCAGCCTAAAGCATGAGCTGCCTCCATCGTCCCCTCCCTTGGTCCAAGGCCTGGGGGAGGGAGCTCCAGCCTTGCCTCACCTTCTTGCCCCAGGCCCCAGATGGGTCTGCTCCTAGAGGGGGGTGGGG
>JAQQSZ010008684.1:0-12976 GCA_028646595.1 Phalanger gymnotis
CTGTGGGGTTTTGGGCAACTCAATTCACTCTCCAAATTTGGTATTAATTGGGAATGAAAATCTCCTGGAATTTTTCCATCATAGAGTTGTGATGAGGATCAAATTGAGGTAATAAATATAAATAATAATAGCTTTTATCAGGGTCACAGAGACCCCTGATATTTCAAAGAAAGGGTCTTTACCAGAGTAAGAGCCAAATTGAATCTACTAAACTGGCAACTATCTTCTTCCTCACAATTTTATTAAATTTGATTAGATCTGGAGTAGCCAAGCAGCCCCATCCATTTTTGAGCTCCTATATACAGGGTAAATTTGCTTTACTCATGATTTTTCCCTGCACTTATTCAACTCAATATTCAAAAAATAAAATGCATAAAGTACAATCTTTAAGCCTTCCCTATGGCAAAATAATCCCTTGCTCAAGTTCTGTGTGCCCTATTAAAGAAGTGCATCAGAGAAAACTAACGGTACCTTACCTTTCTACTCATCCTCCTTCCATCCTATTTATTATTTTTTCTTGTCCCATCCAGCAGATTAATGGTTGCTCTATGCCCCTTTTAAATATAAAGATATCATTGCCTAGTCCTTTGTTATGATAGCTAATCCATGCATTAGGATATTATTTATGGGAAGTGAGTTTTTGTTGGTTATTTCTTTATTTTAAAATTAAATATTTAAATTTAATTAAATTACAATTCTCACCACTACTGATCAGGAATTTTAAATGATCATAACCTGTTAAAATTCTGTAAAACAGAATATATGTAATAAAGTATTGTATGTTATGATTATATACTAGTTTCTTGGGTTATTTTTATAATATAATAATGGCAATAATTCAGAAGTACTAGGGCATTCCTTGTGCATTCCATATTTAAAAAATATAATTAATTACTAATTTGTGGTGATTGAATTGACAGTAGCTGGCATTCTCTTTTTTATTATCTACAAAGAAATACCATGCCAAATAAATCACAGGGTTTCTAGTAACTAAAGTACTAAAGAGATCCTTTTACTTCTAAATATCCTCAAACTATTGAAAGAAATCCAAATTGTTTGCCTTGTTAGCCTACTTTGTGTTATGTTATTTTAGGAGATTGACAAAACTATTGTTATGTAAACAGTTTCAAATTCAGACTTTTCTCCTGTCATGGGTAGGACCAGAGCTATGCACAGCTACAGAGGTTTTCTAGTCTTGCCAAACAGTTGAATAGGATTACCCTAGAAAAGGCTTTTGGTATATCCCAAATAAGGTGTATATATGGATCCACATGTGTTTCTTAAGCCCTTATCACCTCTCCAATTATAATATGAGGTTTTTGCAAGAGCTTCCTACTTGTTGTCTGGGCCTCAAGTTTCCTTTCGCACTCCACTCTAGTTGATGTACTACACAGATGCCAAAGTTATTTTCTTTAAGCATAGATCCAATCATGTCACTTTTCTATTCAATAAATGTCAGTGGCTCTGAAATTCTTTTACAATAAATGCCTGACTTTTAAACCCTTTCACAACCTAGGCGTAAACTTTCTTTCTTTCTGATAGTTGTACAGAACTCATCTGTGTGTCCACCTGTCTGTCTGTCTGTCTCTCTCCCCAACCGTCTTTTAAGTCTATGTGACTTTGCACTGGTCATTCCTCATTCCTATAATGGATTCCCTTCTCATCTCTAACTCATAGAAGCATTCACTTCTTTCATCATATAATTCAAGCACTGCCTTCTACATGAACTCTTTCTATTCTCCCAACCTGTTTACCCCTTCCCTCTCTTATTACTTTGCCTTTTCTGGGGTGGTTTCTGGGATGGTCATGCTTTATATGAAAATAGAATTAGAGATGGGAGGGACCTCACAAGTCATTTAATTGAACCCCTTATTTTTTCTCTTTCTCACAACTACTTATTTAAACAAGTATTATTATTAGTACAATCTCTTATAAAATCAAGTGATACAGTATTCTTAGAAAGGACTTATTTAATAAATTACATTTTTATTTTAAATTTAAATTTTTTTCCTGAGGATTTTATATGAAAAGGGACAATTATATTTTAAAAAATATTATAAATCAGACTTAGTTCAGGCCAGTAATGACACAGTAAAAAAGTAATTTTGAAAACTTCAAGGTATACATATGAGATAGAACCAATTATTCTGCTGGTTTGCAAAGCAAATTGGGCATTTCAAGGAAATTTAACCTCCAAAAAAATTCAATAGGTTTTTCTTGACATAAATATCGGCTAATTGGATACTTAAAAGTTACTTTATTAAATTAAGCAATATTAAAAAGGGCAAGAGAACTTACAATGATTTTTTTGTTCTTTTTTTTTTTTAATAAAGCCAGCATACTCACAAACTTAGGCTTTCCATTTCTACTCTAGCAAACTGGAACATTTCATCTGCTAAGAATTGAAATGCTTTGTGTATCTGAAACCAAGCTGTTGCCTGTTGACCTATGGTTCATTGAGTCCAGATATGACAGGCCACTATCTGAAGAGATTTCTGACTTTTGTGCCATTAAAACAGCTGGAAGGAGGGGAAGCTTCCTTAGCTTTCAGCTCTGATAGAAAACAGCTATTAAATTTGGCGTAAAATACTAAACACCTCTCTACGGTACGGATGCTTTTTCTCTTCTTAACTGAATGCAGAGAATGGCAGTCTGCAAATGAAGCTAGGAAAGTGGGTGATCACCTTGCAACACATAATCCCTCAGCTGAGAAATAATATGGTATTACCCAGTTTTTGAACTTTTACCAACATACATTTTAATTTCACTGGACTCAAGAGCTGGAAAGGAACTTAGAATTCATCTAATCCAAACTCAATATTTTACAAATGAGGAAACTGAAAACTAGAAGAATGAAAGGACTTTCTAAGGACAAAGGCAAGACTGGAATTCCGGAGTCCTAAATTCTAGTCTATTCAATTCAATCCAACAAACACTTATCCATTCCCTACAACTAGGTGGTACAGTGGATGGAGAAGTAGACCTAGATTCAGGATGACCTGGGTTCAAACTCATCCTCAAATAATTTCTGGCTCTATGAATTTGGGAAAGTTAATTAACCTGTATGCTTCAGTTTCTTCATTTGTGAAATGGGGATAATAACAGCTCCTATCTCTCGGGATTGTTGTTAGGATTAAATGAGATGGTATTTGTAAAGTAATTTGCAAATTTCAGCCCTATAAAATTATTATTATATTAGTACCTACTCTGTGCAGGTACTATGCTCTAGATTAAGAAAGCACAAGGGTTCTAAGAAGCTTTTGAACAAGATGGAGGACAGAGATGAATATACTTGAGGGAATTTTTTTAAAGGTAAGGTACGTTTTACTATTTCAAATGTTTTTTTTCTTAATCTATATGTCTAAATTATTGCTCTGATATGTTTAATACTATTACTTTTTCAGAGCTCATGGTTACATTTACAGCAGCATATACACAAAAATACACATACCTTTGCTCATTAACATTAATAACTCATAATAATATATGCTTTGAGGATCACAGAGAACTTTTTGAAAAACAATGCTATGAAGAAGAGGTTGTATAAACATTACTAGCCTCATTTTAAAATCAAGAAGGCTAAGGCTCAGAGATTTGCACAAACTTTAATGATGGTGAATGATAAAACCAATGTTAAATCCCATATTCTTTCTACACCATACTTGATTGGTTGGTAGACCAAATGGTAGACATTTCTTATTAGCAAAGACAGGAATAAAATTCAGGTCTCCTAACTCCCCAGTCAGAACTACTTTTTAGTATATTAATTTTCCATAAAAGACTTATCACTCCTTAGGATGATTGTTGATAAATTTATCATAGGCTCAGCACCTAAATTTTAAAATGACATAAAGATTATCGAGGAAAAAAGGGCTGTATGACTTTTGTGGAAAGTATCATTTTTTTTTAAATTTTTTTCAGCTGTTGAATCTTCCTCCAATGATTCTTATTTACAAACTTAGTAGGAATTATTCCTTTTCCTGTTCTCTGTGGTCTGACCCAATACTGCTACTCACACATATCATTTTGTTTCACAAAACTATTGCTTTGCACTGACTATACTCCTCTTTCTTTTGCCTTGGAAAATCTGCACCATTTCTGTATGATTCCTTCCGTTTTCCCTACAGTTACAAGTACTCGTCTCCATCAAGAATACAGTTCTAGTTTTTTTTTAGTTGTGTACAATTCTCCATGACCCCATTTGGTTTGCCATTTCCTTTTCAAGCTCATTTTATATATGAGAAAAATGAGGCAAATTGGGTTAAGTGACTTGGCTTAACAACTAGCAAGTGTTTGAGGCCAGATTTGAGCTCATGAAGATGAGTCTTCCTGATTCTAAGTCCAGTGTTCTATTCACTGTGCCACCTTATATTTATATTGTAAGTGATAACAGTAACATTTATGTAGCACTTATGATGTGCTAGACATTGTGATAGGTTGAACTTTGGCCTAAGATATGTATTGTCTTTTTTCTGTGAAGTTTTGCCTGTAACAGGTTTTGAGTCGTTTTCTTCAGGGTTTTTGTCTTTGGCCCTTCTGCTGCCTTGATTATTTATGGTACTTTTTTGTTTACTAATTTTTCCACTACTATTATCAAACTTTAGACCTTGTGTTAAGCACAGGTTCTGTGAAATTTTGGAAGGAATGTTGAGACATATTTGATAATATTTTGTATTCCCTTGGGTGTTACTGCTACTTTATTTATTGAGTGCTGACAAGGGTGGGAAGAGAAAAAAAGGAAAGCTATAAGCACAAGACTATGGTGGCAAAGTCCTGAGAGTCACTATCAAAGCCAGAAGGAGCAATCTATACTCCTGAGTTCCCCTTCTCCTGATGCTGGTTCTGCCAGCATCAAGATTAAAGCTCTGGTTTCAAGGTTCAATATGGGAGGAAGAATTTTCTTATATGAAGAAAATCAAAAGTTACTTCTGTAAGCTTCAGATTCTCAGAAGAGGGAAAGACATCATGGGACCTTGAACACCATGAATCTGGTGCAAGTTATCCCAAGAGACCACAAGAAAATAAGAAGACAGTCTCAATGAGAGTGATAGGGTGCTGGGGATTTTTAAATTAAAATCCACCCATATAAGATCTCTCTATTATTTCTTCACATTGGTCCAAAATTTAATCCCACACTCTCTGAGCTTTATGTTTCTGTACAAAATAGGTCCCTAAAAATTATCTCCAATTTAGCAAATCCTACAATAGTACTGAGACTCCTAGTTGAGCCTATAGACCAAATGATTGTATATGATTTTATCACACATGGAATTTCAACCTATACACTGATAGAATTTTAGAATTCCGCTTAGTTATCAATACTCTTTCTACATTTGCACATGAGCTTCCCATAGTCCAGTTATGGAAAATATGTCTGCTGGACTCCATATACCTGAAATTCCTCACTTGCTAGAAATCTTCATTCTCTCATAGAGATTGTCTAGTTCATCAAATATTTTACTTGAATATTGATTTCTCTAATTCCATGAAAGCCTTTGAATGAATCATTTATAGTGTTTTAAATACTTTGTCTTTATTAATTCTCAGCAAAGCACTGTGAAGTAGATATGGTAGGAGGAGACTCCTTTATGTACAACTCATTGCATATGAAAGAATTTTTATATAGGAGAAAATAACGTGTCATATAGGCTTAGTGTTCTTGGTGATATTTGGACAATTATAACTAATATCTTTTTTTCAGAAAGAAGCAGTTGACTTAATTTTAAAATGATTGGAAATTTTGATATTCCATTGGCTAAATGGCACTTAAAAATTGGCTATATAATGCTAGTTGAATTTCAGATATTTGAAACCAAAATGCTTCATCATCACATGCTTTGGCAGACATTTTAAAAATTTGTACTGTGTCATTTAACTGTGGCTGATTTCAAAGTATAGACTGTACTCCAAGTGGACACTTAAAAACATCAAAACATATTTATTTCTGAGTCCTATTTCTGCTAATAATGCATTAAAGACATATTTTCAAAATACCAGGGTTTGTAAGAATCTTTATTCCTAAGTAGCTAATAAACACTCTCAAAATAGTTTATTTTTTTGTTTAACTAATTTAACAGATCAATTGAAATAATTATAGAATTATCACATTATTAATATTACTAAACTACTTATAAGTATTAAAATTCTTAGACAGGTAATGTCACATTTATTATAAAAACTCAACTTTTTGTAATTTTTAATTCATGCAATTACTCACTCAACAAATATTTATTGAAAGACTGTATGAGGGGAGCAGAACCAGGAGAACATTATACATGATTAAAGATACACAGTATCTGTGATGACTAACTTTGATAGACTTGGCTCTTCTCAGCAATGCAAGGTTCTAAGACAGATCCAAAAGACTCATGATACAAAAAACTATCCACATCCAGAGAAAGAATTACAGAATCTGGATTCAGATTGAAGCAAACTATTTGCTCTCTCTCTTTTTTGGTTTTGTTTCTTTTTTTCTCATGATTCATTGCACTGGTTACAATTCTTCTTTAGAACTTGAATATTGTGAGCATAAGTTTAATATGAAGGTCTATGTAGAACCTATATCAAATTACATGCTGTTTTGGGAAGGTAGTGGGGAGGAGAGTGAGGGCAAATTTAGAACTCAAAACCTTGTAGAACTGAGTATTTTAAACTAAAAAAAATGAATAAATGAAAGACTGTGATAACATGGTTCTATACCAAATAGTTTTAGACAAAAAACAACAAGCTTACTTTCTAAAAAAATTTTGCATGAAAATTCGCAATGTGTAAAGAATATTTATGGACAATGTGATCATGTGTATTTCCATAAGCATTTGCATCATAGCATATGAACAGTGTCTTAAAGTTAGAAAATGATTTACCTCTTTTATCTTTGTTGAGCCTCAGACAGTTCTGTGAAGTAGACAAGGAGAGCTCTATCATATCTCTTCTGTAAATTAGAGACTTGATGGTCAAAGAGAGTTGACAGAATGGCTTGCCAGAAGTCATACAGAAAGTTGGTGGTGGACATAAGAATAAACTTTCTGACTTAGGTTTTTGAACTTTTCCCAGTACCTTACAATAATGACAACATATGAACTGTGAAAAAAAAATGCATTTTAAAAGATACTAGTTCAGTATGATGTTGAAGGATTATATATTGCTGCTAGCTTGCTAAGTGATAGCAAACCATATATATCAAATATGACAATATTTATGTTGGAATTCTTAATTTTATGGGTGTGGGTTGGAGGTTCTACAAATGTGAGTCACTACTCTAAGAATATTCTTCAGGTAATTATCCCTCCTAAATACAAAACTTAAGCTCTCTTTGTGGGATTGGTCATTATTTAGAACAGGTTTTGAGATAGTCAAAAAAATTGAATGCTTTCTACTGCTAAACATCATATGAAGTGTTTTTGGTGACTTTAGGTATTTGTAGTCTAGTTATTTGTTTTTCTGATTTTTTTTTGTTAAATAATTGGGCATTGGGTGCTAAATTGTCTGATTTGTATGTTACTTGGATCTAGACCATTTTGATGTTTAATTTTCTGTTTTCAGTTTCTCTGTTCTTGTTGTTTTGTTTCCCATTGGAAGTACTCTTCTGAATTACTTTTTTAATTTTATCTCTATTTTCTCTAATTTGTGTTCCTCTGGGAATATTGAGGGAAAAGTACCTGGAGCACATTGTGCTCTCCCAGAGTTTCCTTAGAGATCCAATTAGCATCCTCTCCATTTCCTCAGCTCTGTTCTCATGAGGCAGCAAGCCTTTTGAATTACTCTGTCAGCAATTCTATGTTCGTATTAAAGAATTCTGAAGTGGTTTAGATATTGCCTAGAATGAAAAACATACATGTAAATTTTCCTTCAAGATGGCCCATTAATTTTAAATTTGATTTTTCAAAATATTGAAGATTTTAATTCATTTTTCCAACTTTTCCAGTTTTCTACATGGTTCCCCTAAACGACCTATAATTATGAAATATTTCTACATGGAGGATAAGAATGCAAATAATGATTCTTTCTATATCTATTTTCTCTCCTGTTTCTAGGATACCTGGCAGTTTTCCTTGATAATTTCTTGAAATATATTTGGGCTTTTTTTCACCATGGCTTTCAGGTTGTCCAATAATTCTTAAATTTGCTCTCTTTGATCTATTTTTTACTTCAGTTTTTTTTTTATTGTGATGTTTGGCGATTTCTTGCATTTTTTATCCTTTTGCATTTTGTTTGTTTCTTAATGTCTCATGTAGACATTAGCTTCCATTTTCCCAATTCTAAATTTATGGAATTATTTTCTTCAAATTTTTTTGTACCTCTTTTTTGTCTTTGGACAATTCTATTTTTAAAGGAGTTGTTTTTGTTCTGTGAATTTTTTTCTATTTTTATGCTTCCTTTACCAAGCTATTGACTTTGTTTCCAACTCTTGCCTTATTCCCTTTTCTCAAATGTTCCTTTATTTTTCTTATTTAATTTTTATTTTTTTTGATCTTTTTCAGAATCATTTTGGGGGGTACAGAAAACAAAACACAGTTTTCTTTGAGATTTTGCAAGTATCTGTTTTGACACTTATGTTTGTTTTGATCTTCCTTCTTATCACAGTAACTTTCTATGATCAGGTTCTTTTTTGTTACTTGCTCATTTTTCCAGTCTATTTCTTTGTTATATATACATATATATGCATATATATATATGTATATATACATATCATATATATATATACATACATAAATTTTGAGCTCTGCTTTTAGATTGGAAGGGGCAGCATCCCAAAGATTAACATTTTTTGTCCTATTTTCAGAGCTAAATATGGGTATCTATAAGTTTTCAATTACTTTAAGGTGCCATGATCTGGGCATCTCCTGGGCTATGTGAGCAACCACAAGCACTATTTCTTTATTTTTTTTTTAATTTCCTCAGTTACATGGAAAAATACAATTTTTAACAGTCATTTCTTTTGAAATTTTAAGTTGCAGATTATCTCCCTTCCTTTCAACAATGCCCCTCAGTGAGAAGGCAAGCTGTTTCATATAGGTTATACATGTGTAGTCATGCAAAACAAATCCATAATAGTCATGTTGTGAAAGAAAACAGACAAAAAATCAAGAAAAAATGTTTTAAAATATGCTTATATCTGTATTTAGAAACCATAAATTCTTTCTCTGGGGATGGACAGAATTTTATATCAAAAGTCCTTCAGAGTTATCTTGGATTATTGTATTACTGAGAATAAGTCATGCAAAGCTGATCATCTTACAATACTGCTATTAATTAGTACACAGTACATTTCACTTTGCTTCAGCCCATGCAAGTCTTTCCAAGTTTTTTCTGAGAGCACTCTGATCATCATTTCTTATAGTACAATAGTATTCCATCATAATCACATACCACAAGTTGTTCAGCCATTCTCCACTGATGAGCAACCCTTCAATTTCTAATTCTTTGTGCCCAGAAATGAGCTGCTATAAATATTTTTGTACATATAGATACATTTCACTTTTTATCTCTTTTGGGATACAGACCTACTAGTCATATTGCTAAGTCAAAGGGTTAGCTTGGTTTTATAGCCCTTTGGGCAAAACTCTAAAAATATCTACGGAATGATTGAATTAGTTCATAACTCCACCAATAGTGCAGTAATGTCTCATTTTTCAGACATTGCCTCCAACATTTGTCATTTCTCTTTTCTGTCCTATTAGCCAATCTAATAGATAAGAGGTAGTATCTCAGGATTATTTTAATTTGCATTTCTCCAATCAATAGCGAGTTAGAATATTTTCCATATGGCTCTACATAGATTTGATTACTTCATCTGAAAATTGATCATATATTTTAAAAATATTTCATTACTTGATATTTTTAGGTTTCAACATTGATTTGCACAAGATTTTGAGTTACAAAATTTCTCCCAATTTCTAACCTCCCTCTCACTCCAAGCTGGCATATGTGCTGATTGTCTCTTTCCTCAGTCAGCCTTCCCTTCTGTCACTCCCCCTTCATATCCTTTCCCCTTACTTTTTTGTAGGGCAAGATAGATTTCTATATTCTATTGCCTATATATTTTATTTCCCAGTTGCATGCAAAAACACCTTTTTTGGAGCATCTATTTTTAGAATTTTGGGTTCCAAATTCTCTCCTCACCTACCCTCCCTAAGAAGGTAAGCAATTCAACATAGCCCACACATGTATCATTATGCAAAACACTTCCGTAATAATCATGTTGTGAAAGACTAACTATATTTCCCTCCATCATATCCTGTTCCCCTTTATTCAGTTTTCTCCCTTGTCTCTGTCCCTTTTCAAGTGTTTGCTTTTAATTACCTCCTCCCCCAATCTGCCCGTCCTTCTATCATTGCCCCTTTCTTATCCCCTTCCCTCTACTTTCCTGTGAGGTAAGATACCCGATAGAGTATGTATGTTCTTCCCTGCTCAAGTCAAACCTGATGACAACAAGATTCACTCACTCCCCTTCACTTGCCCCCTCTTTCCTTCCAAAAGAACTGCTTGTTCTTGTCACTTTTATGTGAGATAATTTGCTCCATTCTATCTCTCCATTTCTCTCTCTCTTAATATATCTCTCTCACACCCCTTAATTTAATTTAATTTTTTTAGATATCATCCCTTCATATTCAACTCATCCTGTGCCCTCTGTCTATATATGTGTATATTCCCTTCAACTACCCTAATACTGTGAAAGGTCTCATGAATTACATACAACATCTTTCCATGAGGAACATAAACAAAACAGTTCAACTTCAGTAAGTCCCTTATGATTTTTCTTTCTTGTTTACCTTTTCATGCTTCTCTTGATTCTTGTATTTGAAAAGCAAATTTTCTTTCATGGAGAAAGCTTGAAAGTCCTCTATTTTATCAAAAATCCATATTTTGCCTTGGAGCATTATATTAAGTTTTTCTGGGTAGGTATTTTTTTTTTGGTTTTAATCCTAGCTCCTTTAACCTCCAGACTATCATATTCCAAGAACTTCGATCCCTTAATGTAGAAGCTGCTAGATCTTGTGTTATCCTGATTGTGTTCCCATGATACTCAAATTGTTTCTTTCTGGCTGCTTTCAGTATTTTCTCCTTGACCTGGCAACTCTTTGGCAACAATATTCCTAGGAGTTTTTGGGGGATCTTTTTCAGGGAGCGATCAGTGGATTCTTTCAATTTCTATTTTACCCTCTGGTTCTAGAAGATCAGGGTAGTTTTCCTTGATAGTTTCTTGAAAGATGATGTCTAGGCTGTTTTTTTTTTTTAATCATGGCTTTCAGGTAGTCTAATAATTTTTTTTTCACTTCTTCAGTTCTGTTTTATGATATCTTGATGTCTCATAAAGTCACCAGCTTCCACTTGCTCCAGTCTAATTTTTAATGTAGTATTTTCTTCAGTGGTCTTTTGGACCTCCATTTCTATGTAGCTAATTCTGCCTTTTAAGGCATTGTTCTACTCATTGGCTTTTTGGAGCTGTTTTGCCATTTGCGTTAATCTATTTTTTTAAAGTGATATTTTCTTCAGTATTTTTTTGGGTCTCCTTTAGCAAGTCATTGACTTGTTTTTCATGGTTTTCTCACATCACTCTCATTATTCTTCACTATTTTCCCTCTACTTCTCTTACTTATACTAACTTTTGCTTAGTAGGTGCTTCTTGGTTGTAATCCTAGCTTCTTTGCCCTCTAGAATATCATATTACAAGCCTTTTGTACCTTTGATATAGAAGCTGTAAAATTTTGTATTATCCCAACCGTGGTTCCACAATACTTGAATTGTTTCTTTTTAGCTGCTTGAAATATCTTCTCCTTGACCTGGGAACTTTGGAATTTGGCCATAATGTTCTTGGCAATTTTCATTTTGGGAACTCTTTAAGGAGATGATCAATAGATTCTTTCAATTTCTATTTTACCTTCTTGTTCTAAAATATTATGGCAATTTTGCATGATGATTTCTTGAAAGATGATGTCTAGGCTCTTTTTTATCATGACTTTCAGGTTGACCAGTAATTCCTAAATTATCTCTCCTGGATCTCTTTTCCAGGTGAGTTGTTTTCCAAGTGAGATAGTTCACATGGTCTTCTATTTTTTTATTTTGTTAATTTTGTTTTATTGTTACTTGATTTCTCATAAAGTCATTCACTTACAATTGCTCCATTCTAATTTTTAAGGAATTATTTCCTTCAATAAGTTTTTTTGACATCCTTTTCCATTTGGCCAATTTTGCTTTTTAAGGCACTGTTATCCTCATTGTCTTTTTAGACCTCTTTTGCCATTTTGTCTCATCTATGTTTACGGCATTATTTTCTTCGGTATTTTTCGTGTCCCCTTTACCAAGCTTGACTTATTTTTCATGATTTTCTTGTATCACTCTCATTTCTCCTCCATTTTTTCTCTACCTCTCTTACTCAATTTTCAAAATCCTTTTTGAGCTCTTCCATGGACTGAGACAAATTCATATTTTTCTTGGAGGCTTTGGATATAGGAGCTTGGGTTTGTTTTCTTCTGAGTGTGTGTTTTTATCTTCTTGTCATCATAGTAACTTTCAGTAGTCATAGCGTTTTCCATTATTTGCTCACTTTCCCAGTCTACTACTTTACTTTGAACATTTTGTTAATGTAGGGCTTTACTTCCAGGATGGAAGGCACACTGTCCTAAGCTTCAAGAATTTTGTACAGCTGTATTTAAAGGTAGTTCTAAGGACCTGTTTGTTTCAATTCTTCCAAGATGGTAAGATCTAAGGAAAGGTGTTTACTCCTCTCCTGGCTGTACTGTGGTCTGTGAATGACCACAATCACTCTTTTCTACCCTGGAACTGTGAGAATGGTCCCCCCCCCATCTATTTTGGCTGCAAGCTTTGCTTGCTCCTCCTAAACCTGGGACTGGTAGCCAGTTCTTTGACCCAGATCCTAGTATGGGTAAAACAATATTGTCCTGCCTCAGTACTAGCAAAAATACCCATGGGTTAAGGGCCATGGAAGCTATCACTGCCACTGTCAATGCTGCTT